>CAKAOH010008282.1:0-10484 GCA_916701665.1 Sebastiscus tertius | reverse complement strand
GGAATATTATATAAAATGCCAATGTGGTGTAACCGTAAAAACTTTATACCAAATAATTAATGCTTAAAAAGGTGAAATTCTCAAAAAAGAACCACCCCATCAACTAGTTTGGCATAATCTTACATTGGAAGTATTTAATAGTAAATAAAAGTAATGGAGCACCATTCTTTTGAATATTATAATTAATAGGGCTGCCAAAGTTAACGTGATAATAACACGTTAACGCAAATCTCCCTTGAAGGTACATTTTGAACAGATACATAAATGTGCGATTAATTGCGACCAACTATGGACAATCATGCGATTAAATATTTCAATCGATTGACAGCCCTAATAATGAATCATGTCGACTTCATGAAGTGTCATGGTGCTGTAACCACCATTCAAGGAGCCATTTTGTTAATATTGTTCAAGAAGACCATGTGACAGGAAACCACAGAGAAGGGCCCCTGGTGACCGTAACTGCTGCATGCCAATGTTAGTAACGCTGTTTAAAATAGGAGATCATTTGACATTATTAGAGAGAGTAAGGTGGTCAGGTTTGCATGTCAAATGGTATGATTCCAGGAACACATTGATCATTCATCATAATTATGAAAAAAACAGCAACCCCAGGAGCATCTTGTGATCTCCCTAAAGACAGATTCACCCTGGCTCCATAACCGCACCCTGTTAAATCATCTGTACTGGAACGTACCCTGTCCTCATAGAGTGGAACCATGGGTGTGCCTGAATTTGCAAACTCATGCGCACCACCATGCAAATGTTGGGGAATTTATAGCAGCGCTGACGATAAGTATCTGGTCCTTTTAATGTATTGTCTGGCCTGACTAGCACTCTGTGCCCTGCAGGTTTGGACAAAAAGAGCATACATGCAAAGGGAAGACTTAAGACACTAATGGTTGCCGGTGTCCCGAGGGCCGCTAATACACAGAACATACAACAGCTTATGCACATCGAAGCTGCTATTTCTACCTCCGTTTTCACTGTGGATGACCCTTAGACTGGATGTATTCAAGGGGGTTTCTCATCTCCAAGCAACAGGAAAATGTTGGGACGATGAATCAAGCATGCTTTTGTGTAAGAAATTATAGGAGACATTTTGATTTGTCATTGTAAAGAATCAAGATTTTTGGACTTGCCAACACTACAAATATAAGCAAAAGAAACAGCAGCTTAAGGATGGAAAGAACGATTACAATACCTCCCCTCGGATACTACAAACCTCAGCTATACTGTGGCTACGTTCCAGATCGCATACTTTTTCTTTTTACTATTAGTACACACTGCAGCATCCCTTATAAAGTACATACTGTTGCATGCAGTATGTATACAATCAGTACAGTACATACTACTTCATCATGACATTGCGCCTTGAACTTTGACCCTCTAGTTGCTCATATATCCGCTGCACAGAGGATTGTGGGTCAGAGTAGCCAGAAGAGCATGCTGGCTAGCATACTGCAAAATGTGACGGGATGTAGCAGAACGACCTGGTATTTTTGGCATACCACATTTGACATACTAGTTGCATCCAAAATTCCACACCAACATGCTGTTTAGTATGCTAAAACAGTACGTGAGATATGAAACCAATATTTCGCAAATGGCATACTATTTCCGGTGAAGTATTACAGTGTGCAATGCAGTAGTGACGACGACGTTCATAACAGACACAGACGGTAACAGCAATAACGCTTCAGTTTAACTGCAAGTATAAGATTCCACTTTGCTAGGCGTGATATATTTAAAATTAATTCAGAATTTGATTCATTTTGGTCACATGAGGTTGGCACGGGTTACCATGGTTACACGTCTCCACCTGGCAAGGAGGCTCTCAGGAAGTGACGATGTAAATTACTGCTCAGTGCGTCCGAAAAAATACATCTGTGTATATGTATGGATATGTAGTGCATAGTATGCCATCTTTTTCTGGCATACTAAATAGTATGGTAGTACTATACCCATACTATGATAGTATGGGTATTGGCTTCGTCCGAAATCGCATACTATGCACTACATACTCAATATGTGTACTATCTTTCGACATACTTTTGTGTGAATAAACAGTAGTATGTATGTTTTCGGACTGTAATTTACGTCGTCACTTCCCGAGGGCCTCCTTGCCGGTTGGAGACGTGTAACCATGGTAACCTGCGTGCCAACCTCATGTTACCAAAACGACGGTTTGTGAGAATCAAAGTCTGAATTAATTTAAAGTATTAGCAAAGTGGAATCTTATACTTACACTTAAATTGAACTATTATTGGCGTTACAGAGTTGTCAACGTCCGTCATTAAACGTCATCATTACTGCCGCATTGCATTGTGGGATATTTATTCTCAGGCAAAAAGCTCTTCTTAATCTTAAACCCATAACGTATGTGCTTACCATAACAATGTACATACGAAGAGGAAAATCAATAGGATAGTGTTGCGTTAAACAAGTGATTGAATTTCCTCTACATGATTGACTGAAGTGATGTTTTGAACTTGCAATGACACCACTCAATACAGATGGCAGCTATGTATATGTAGAGAAGGCTCTCTGCTCTCCCACGGTGGCTGGCTTTAAAGCGCGAGTGTGTGCTGTACATTGTGTATACATTATGTGTACTGTGCATATATTTCAATTTGATCATAATTCTCTTTTGAGAGGCGGAAGGAAGCCTGCACTAAACACACATCTTTTCAGCATGACTAAGCTCTCTGAAAAAAAAAGAAAGAAGCAAAAAGTTCCATTTATTTTGTTCCAAAAATATGCCAATCAAGCATTCGGCAGAGAAAAGATCATTATGGTGTGAAAAAAAAAGTCTTGCTGATCTTTCTGCAACAGTTTTAGTGTGTGTACAGTTGGTGTTTCGAGCAGTTTTCAGACATTTGAGAGTGAGAGAAGCACTCGGACAAGGCTCTTTATATCTCTGAGCTGGATGCCAGTCATTACTGGGGACGAAGAATCCACCAGCAACTGCTCTTCAATGTGTGTGTGTGTGTGTGTGTGTGTGTGTGTGTGTGTGTGTGTGTGTGTGTGTGTGTAACACACCCTAACTACTATGACTGGTAGGAATGCATTAGGTGTCATTTTAGCACTGTCCCATGTATGGTCTTGTGCACCAGACAGTAATTGACATACGCAGAGAAGTCACAGGGTTATGGACAACAACACAGGAGCTAAGAACAGACAAACTGAAATACAGTGTTTAACAACATGAGGAGACAACGTGCACATTACTGACCTCACTATTCAAACCACATCACTTAAAAGATACCGTTTGTAACTTCTTACACGTATAAATCGGGTCGGTGTCCCATGCGCTCGCGTGTGGCTACGCTGTTCTGACACAAACTACACGGAAGCACCAAAACCGCAAAGTTCTATCTAGTGAAGCCCATCTTGCAAAACAGTGTCAACTCTTCCTGCTTCAGCCCCTCAACCGCAGCCAGAAAACACAGGGGAGACCGTAGCTTTGGTCTCCAGGGCCGGAGTCGACACTGTACTCTGCACCTCTGCCTGCTTGCCTTCACTCACACACTGAGCTCGTTCTTACTCGCTTCACCTCTCACGTGCATGCGCGCACACCACACACTGCAGAAGATGGGAGTCTGAAGCAGGAAAAGCCAACACTAGGATCAGCATTGATTCATGGAGAGACCTTTGTCTGGTCAGCTAACATTACTGCCAAGCAGCTGAAATATAGAGTGATATTGTGCTTTTAGCTGACGTGTGTCGCCTCACTGTTTTGAGCGATGCTCATTCATGTCTACGTAGAGCGAGCACAGGCACGAGCAACAGGACGCTGACTTTCGAATGACAGCCACAGGTGTCACTGTTAACAAGCATTTTCTGATTCTTACATAGAGTCCCTTTAATTGTGCAGCCCTATACCACACTGCATGCAAAAAAATGGCATTTCAATATTGTGTGCATGTTTCAGCTCTAAAGCATTGTATCTATCTGAGAACAAGAACAGCCAAAATCAGATCTGATGTGGTGATTTTTCATGAGAAATTTTGGCCAAAGTTTGCCTTTCCCATCTGTGACAAAGGAGCTATGTTGAATATGTGAGTTGTTTATATTGGACCTGGTTAACTTAGTAAAGTCGTGCACAGCTGAATGCAACCAAAGCTCATTGCTGCACCCCATAATTATCTTTGTAGGAGATATTTGAACATTTTAATGAATCACTGTGCCATGGTTTGTGTCCTCTTTGAAGTCAGACAAAGGATTATAGTTCATTATCATCCACTCACTACATTACATTAAAGTGACAGTATGCAGAATATTTTTGGCTTCATTGGGCAAAAAATTGCATAATAACCTTTCCACCACCACCTCCAAATGTGGTCTGAGCGATCGGATCTCGATGCGTCCTCAATGCGTCTTGAGAGCGTTCACACCTGAGCTTAGATCTGTCCACTTGTGATCCGATCAACAAGGACGCATGTTAATACCAGGTCTGAACAGGGCCTATGAGAAAATGAGCCTTGATTTATTACCTCAGTAAACATTGTAAACATGAGTTTATGGTCTTACTAGGGTAGGATTTATGCCTCGTCATTGACAGGTCGCCACAACGGCGTTGTACGGTCTGGGGGTTGTCCGTGTTTTCGTCTTACAACTTGAACCCTTTCACAGTGTGTTTTCACTTCAAAGTTAATTATAACCTTTTTGGTCCCCTAAAATGTCTTATTCAGCGTTCGGTTGTACTTAGCTCCACCCTCTCGTGTCACTTCTGGTTGCAAATCACCAAAAGAGCAACGGTCAAAAACCAAGATGGCGACAGCCAAAACACAAGATGGAAACAGGCAAAATGCAACACGTGAGGCTTCAAAACGGCAGTCCACAAACTAATGGGTGAAGTCAGGGTGACTACGTCCACTTCTTATATAGACTCTATGGCTTCAGCTCATAAATTTTGTCTTTACCCGCCGTCATTTTCTCACAGGTGCCCGATTGCGACTGTGCATGTGCAACTCTCAACAGAGATGAAAAGGAAGCAAGATAGCTCAATCAAGCAAGTGAGTTACTATATTATTGATGTAGGGATGCACCGATCTGAATTTTTCAGTCCTGATACTGATAGCGATACCTGGGCTTTGGGTATCTGCCGATACCGAGTACCGATCTGATACCAGTGTTTAATTAATAATCTGTATGCTTCACTGTGTGGAAGTGACTGGGATCATTCTTTTATGTGTAAGACAACATTAGGTTTGATTTTAACTTTGGAAAACAAAATGTAAGAAATAAATACATAGATATACATTAACTGAATTGTTATTTATTATCAAAATAATAAATCACCAACAACTTGGCAAAACAAATCTTCAAAATTAACAGGAATTACAATTCAGGTGTAAACCTTTTTAATGCAGCAGCAAATTGGTCAAAACTTTAACAGGAATTAAATTTCCAGTCTATAATGCATATAGTACATAAACATTGAACTGAATTTAATAGATCGGCCCCATTATTACCCATACCTGACCCAGCTATTCGAGTCAGTAACGACCCGATATCCGATCTCTATTTCCCTGGTAACACCTGAGGGTTTGCTAATACCTGGAACAATCATTACCATCGCATAAGGTTCTTATGAAATGAAAACGTTATCCACTACTCCAGTAAAAGTAGATGGCGCCATCGGACACGCGAGTTACTAGATTTACTAGCCCGACGTGGTTTTTTACTGAACCCGAGTTATCCTTTCAGCTGAGCCCTGAAACGCTGTGTTGCGTCAGAGTGTGTGTACAGTGACTTTGTGTTTATCTGCCTGTGTCATATGGGACAAAGTGGTGGGAGATTGCTCTCTGAAACAACACACCCCTCCCTGTACAGTTTCCTTACAAACTCACACCCTAGCCTGTAGCTACCATCATGTTTGCATCTTAACAATCTTCTGCTGTAGATACACAGCCTTCAGTATGTTGACACTAGGGATGTTAATAATTAACCGTTTAACCGTAAACCGACATTCAGCATTTTGACCGATTAACGCTATCGGTTAAAGCTGGAGCCGGTGTTAAAGATACAGGAAGTTGGCTCCCGTCTGCTACACCTACGTTCACAGCTATAACGCCACCGACAACCAAGTCGGTCGGAAACTCGCTGAAGTTTCGCCCCGCTGACAGAGTGTATGTGTGTGGCTACAGCGGCACGGAGCCATTGGCAATGCTAGCAGCTGCGAACGTAGCACAAATACACACACTGTTTGTAGGTCAACCGCTATCGTTAATCTGGGCAGACAGAGTGTCGTTAAGCCGGGCTGACACACAGCTGACAACCTGCTAAACTAAACTAAACTAAATGTGCGGTGGAACTTTTACTGGGAAAGTGGCTGCCTGCTAAGTTAACACTCCCGAACAGGTGAACAGGGAGACAGTGAACGCAGCATACGCTCCCGTACAGGTGAACTGGGGACTGAGTTGTCTGTTGTCCTCATACACTGCAGCTGGCGCACCGCTGCATGCGAGGCACTAATCTTGTCGGTTAATAATCGATTAAGAACATTTTTCAAAATGAGCATCCTTAGTTGACACAGTGATCTCTGTTGTGTGAGGGAAAGTTCAAGAATGACCGTTTTCGCATCTTTAACTTAAAAAAAAGTCTCCTGCTAAGTGATGGCATATGGCGAGGAAGGAAGGAAAGAGTGCAATAGAGAGACTTAAAATGAGGAACACATTTTCAGCTGCAGTGCAGTCGGTGAAGGGTGTGGGCGTGGGGGAGTGGGAGTAAAACAAACACTCTATATATCTGGAGTGAGTGTGTGTGGATGTGTGTAATGTGTGGCCAACATGGAGCCGGACTGACAGAGCTAAGCCCCGTCCTCATCGGGGAGTTTCACTCATTCTAACAGAATTACCAAATCCAGGGAGTTACCGTCCCTTAACACACACACACAGTCTCACAGACATTTTGGCTTTGCTAATCTTCAGTATGAGGGGGAAGGGACATCTCTTAGAAAGAAGCCAGACACAGCGATAGCTTTATGTTCTCCAGTTTGGGGCGAAAAACAAACAGGCCTTAAAAACTCGCAGATTATTATCACCTTTCAATTCTCCGACACACTTTTAGTGCTGCAACTAACAATTATTTTCATTATTTATCAATCTGTAAATT
This sequence comes from Sebastiscus tertius, assembly GCA_916701665.1. Lineage (NCBI taxonomy): Eukaryota > Metazoa > Chordata > Actinopteri > Perciformes > Sebastidae > Sebastiscus > Sebastiscus tertius. Next base: position 3,365 of record CAKAOH010008282.1, on the reverse strand, counting down.
ATTTCTTCAATTTCTCTACTCATGTTTAAGTCTATTACATGGCAGAAAATAGTGAAAAATGGTCGTCACAAGTTCCCAGAGCCCAAGGTGATATTGTTTTGTCCGACCAACAGCCTAAAACTTGGAGGTAATCCTATTTACAACTCGAATGCCACTCGGAGAGCGCAGACCTCCGCCCCCCTCTCCGTTCAGCTTGCGCCATCATCCACGTGTATTTTTGATTATGTTGAGATCAGCTGTACGTAGCGGAGCATCGTAAAACACTTCATTCAAACTGGACAGAAACTAAATAAAGCTCACCTAAACCGTCGCCGTTACTCTTTCCAACAATCACCAAGTGTGCTTTGGTCAAACTCAACTGTAATTTCACCGAGTTTAATATGAAAAAACGCCGAATCTACATGTGTCCACCCCTCCCTCCACCCCCTGCTCTCTCTCTGCAGGCAGAAGGAAAGAGGCAGGGTGACGCCTCATGAACGCGTCATCAGTAACACTGCGCATGTCTTAAAGCCTGTGGTGTTAATGCACAGGCTGAGCGGAGTTGTTAAAAAAGATTCCTGAAGCCAAATCATGATCCGGATCGCCACCAAAACCGAATGGATTGTTTATTGTGCTATACCCCACCCCTCCAAAAAAATTGCATTCAAATCCATCACGGACTTTTGGAGTAATCCTCCAAACGGACAAACCAACGCCGGTGAAATCATAACCCCCATCCGGATCGCCACCAAAATCGAATGGATTGTTCATTGTTGGCCTTGACGGAGGTAATTATATAAAAACAGAGAAAAACGGCAAATTATCACATCTGAGAAGCTTGAAGCAGCAAATATTTGGAATGTATATTATTATATTATAACACTTTATATATAAAATATTCACATAAATAAGTTATATACATATATAATCTATTTATTTATATTTTCTTCTTATTTATTATGATACATTATTATTCTATTTATTTAGAATATTATTATATTATAACATACAAAATATTAGTAATAAATAAATAATATGCATATATAATTTATTTATATTTTATTTTTTCTGATACATTATTATTATTATGTTGCAAGCTCCTAGAGCCCAAGGTGACATTGTTTTGTCCTACCAACAGCCTAAAACTTGGAGGTAATCCTATTTACAATTATATAAAAAAGATGATAAAAGAGAAAAGCAGCAAATTATCACATCTGAGGAGCTTGAAGCGGCAAATATTTGGAATTTTTCCTTGTTGATGATACATTTAGTATCAAACCATTTATCAATTAACATCATAATATAGCTTTATTGCATTTTTTGCACTACTAATGCAGTTTATTACCATGCAATATCATTGTATACTGTATATTTGGAGCTAGAAGGAGTATGGTCCAAGTTTTCCTTCTGACTCTAGTTATAATGTTTGGTTTCTATAATATGTCTTGTTCAATACATTTCACTTCTAATTTCCCATTGAGATTAATAAAGTACTTTATCTGATGCAGTCTGGCCTTTTATACTGTGACAAGACAGGATGTGAAGTGATGGGCTTACAATTACAAAAAAATTCTGTGCACATTTTGTATTATTATGCAGGACACAGTGCCATCTGAACAACAGAAATACATTTAGTGTCAAACCATTTATTAATTAATATCATGATATATCTTTATTGCATTTTTGCACTACTAATGCACAGTGTATTACAATGCAATATCATTGTATACTATATATTTGGAGTTAGGAGGAGAATGGTCTAAGTTTTCCCTGGTTATAATGTTTGGTTTCTATAATATGTCTTGTTCAATACATTTCATTTCTAATTTCCCATTGGGATTAATAAAGTATTTTATCCGATGCAGTCTGGCCTCTTATACTGTGACAAGACAAGAGGAGAAGTGATGGGCTTACAATTACAAAAACATAACGTGCACATTTGGTATTATTATGCAGGACACAGTGCCATCTGAACAACAGGAAACTGCTCCATCACCACCCAACTGAATAATATCCTGCTCCAAAACACACGCCCAGAAACAGACAGAAACACTCCACGAGGGAAAATATCGACCCGAGCAGGTCCTATTAAATAGCTCCAGTAACTGTAGCAGTAACTAGGAACTGTGCTGCTAATGCACAATAATGCAACTACAGGCCTGCAGCGGGCTGCAGCGGGCTAACCACACACACACCCTCTGGACTGTTGTTGTTCAACACATGAAGCCGTCTGAGCTCAGGAGAGATCATTTAATTGCACTAAAACGCAGAAATAGTGGTGAGAAAACGTGCACAGCCGTGTTTCTGCAGACTGCACCGAGAAGACATGTTAGCACAACACAGAGAGAGAGAGGTAGAGAGGTAGAGAGAGAGAGAGAGAGAGAGAGAGAGAGAGATACTGGAACACAACGAGCCTGAGGAGCAAACATTAGAAACATGATAAACACACACCGGGACACATTATACCGGGACAACGAGCAGTACGGGTTATTCCCGAGCTTACCCTCTCTGTGATGAAGTGATGAAATGTGTAAACAGTGGTCGGTGGAAGCAGGACAGCGGGTTTCTCTCTCTCTGTTTATCCTCTACTAGCCTGCTGCTCTCAGAGAGGGTTTATCTCTCTGCGCTGCTCGTCCTCTCGTCGCTCCGCCCCGCCGCCATCAGCCCACCAGGGTGCGGCAAACTGCTTAATCTGCGGCTCGCTATTGGACAGCCTGAGACACGTGACAGCACCGGGGACAGTCATTGGAGGATGAGCTGCTCTCACGCCCCCGAAGCCCTATGACGCTCAAAGGTACATTGATCCACATTCATATACCTGATTCATATACCTGATTCATATACCTGTCCTATTGGTGGCCAGTGGGTTAAAGTATATATACTCAAGTACTCTATTTCCTGTACTGTATAATAATATTGTAGTGGAGTAAAAGTATCATTAAAGTAGTATAAAAAGGATGACTTAAGTAAAGTAGTACAGTACTTGAGTAACTTAGTTACTTTCCACCACTGGCTACAATTGGTGTAGACTTACTTGACGTAAGTGCAATTTTGAGATACTTGTACTTTATTTGAGTATTACGATTTTATGCTACTTTAGACCTATACCTCAACTCCACTGTATTTCAGAGGGAAATATTGTACTTTTTATAGGAAAATAATCCATTTATATATTTGTCAATAACTTAACTTAGTCAAATAATATGAATTACTTTTTTAAAATATCTTTTTAAATTTTTGTTACTTATATCTTTTAGTAGAGAAATGCAGTTGAGTTGTAGTAGTAGTAGTTGTAATAGTATCATTAAAGTAGTACAAAATGGATTACTTAAGTAAAGTAGTACCTCAAACTCGTACTTAAGTACAGTACTTGAGTAACTTAGTTA
>CAKAOH010008264.1:0-44023 GCA_916701665.1 Sebastiscus tertius | reverse complement strand
CACATACATATATATATATATATATATATTATATATATTATATACAATACACAGCATGCGACCATGCATACATTATTCTTATACCCAAAATCAAATATCCCCAAATTTGCATTATTCTTTACAGAAAAAATAAGAAAATAGACTAATACAGAATAAATATTAAGTAACCAAGAAATAAATAAACAGTAACCCCTGTAAACACCTTGTGATTGTCAAACCCCCACTTCATCCCTGTACCTTGAGAAAATCGTCCGGGAAGGCTTCAGTTATTACGTTCTGGTTTATATTGGTATACCTTCCATTGTCCAGTGGGCAACCTCCAGCTCTGAGAAGTGAAGCCAACGCTTGCTTTGCAAGGTGCCAAGTTCCACGATTGAGGCTGTGCACATAATACAGTACACACTCTGCACCACAGAGTAAAGAACGCTCCCCGTGCCATTCTAATTCTAATTGTCTCTAATAGCTATTACCGCCACTGTTCCGATCCGATAGTCATCACGGTTACAGTTTGAAAGACCTAATTACAGTTGGCGTTTACTTCTAGAGGTGACTTGCATGTCAAAGCATTCAGTGGTTTAACAACAGAGAGTACAACATTTTACACGTCCAGAGCTCAAAATGATAAATATATCTTTGGGATATACTTCAATATCTTGAATGAAGTTCGATGCTTTCACATTTATCTTTGTAGTTATGTTTTTGAACAAAATATCCCCAGCCCTGCATAAGAGTGACTCACTTACTTGCTCACTTACGATGGCAACACTTGCACTTAGAAGGTCTGACAGTATTGGGAAAATGTGACTTTTAAAAGTTATAAAAATAAATAACAACATAACAAATCAATCTACCTTTATTAATGAAAATAAGAACCCTCTTCCTTTGTGAATCAGTAGTACATATTTGTATTTGTAATATTTGTATTACTCAATCTGGTTTTTAACTCTTGGCTCATTAATTGCGCAAGAAAAACAAAATGAAATATGTTCAAAGTAAAAAAAAAAAAAAAACACCTTTATTTTCAGCAAATTTAGGGTTGCCATGACGAGCCTTAACATATCTGGACCGAGCAAGAGTAAAAGCTTGCTGTTTTTCTCTGCTCAGAGCTGTCAACAAGTCTACCACAATTAGTTTCTGTTAATGCAAACATAACACTTCCTGTTGCAGCTTTTACAAATAAAGCTTCCCACCAGCCATCTGTTGGAAGACTGTTACTGTGAAGCAGCAACAGCTGACTGTGGCCTTAGTCACCAACTTTAACAACTGCTAACTTCTTGGTCTCTACACAAACATGTAGACATTTGTGGTGATGCTAGCGGCTTGACTCGAGGGACAATGTCAGGCTGTCGTCTGGCCCGCCACTTTGGTCCGGACTGTTAAAAACTATTAGATGGGTTGCCATACATTTTATACAGACCTTAGGATTAACTCTAATGACTTTAGTGATCCCCTGAATTTTCCTCCAGCACCACCAGCTGGTTGACATTTTCATTTCAATATCTCTAAATAACTACTGGATGGCTTGCTGTTGAAATTTGGTACAAACATTCATGTTTTTTGGTTGCATTCATGACGAACATCAACATGTTAGCATTGTCATTGTAATCATGTTAGCGTGCTGACATTAGCATTTAGCTCAAAGCACCACCCTGCCTAAGTACAGCCTCAGAGATAGCTGCTAGCCGTATTAAATACTCCCTGTTATGCTGTCATAGGAACACTAAGGCTGTTATAATTTGGATGCTTTACAGTAGTAAAAAGCAGAATCCAAATCCTACACAGTAAGTTCAAGTGTCTTGCATTGTATCTCATGCAGACATGCATGGAAATCCAAAGCATGCCCTGGTGCACAGCTATATCTTTTGTACTTTGGGAAATAAAAGAATTGCCTTATGAAGATCTATTTTAAAATGAACATTATGTGAGGTACTGTCTGTATTCTTTTGTAAAATACTGTCAAACTGAGAGCTTACAAAAAGAGCCTTTCACAATAATGGTTAGGGGTCGTTGTACCCGATTCATATGGAGTGAGTGGGGCTTAAATTTTGTTTTAAATGTATTTAAATATTGTTTTTTACAAACGACCAGTAAAACAAAGAAACAAATAATAACAAAACATATCTGTAAGATAATATTTTTGTCCAGGTCTTGACAAAGAATAAAACTCTTAAAGGTGCTAAATGCAAGACTGGGAGTATTTGTATTGCCTCCTCACAGCTCTCAACATGGCGGCTCGCAGCAAATGGTGCTAACGTGCTAACATCGCTACCAGTGAAAATAACTGCTAGCCAGTGGGGTGTGCTCACACCATACTTGCCAACCCTCCCGATTTTCCCGGGAGACTCCCATTTTTCATTCCCCTTCCCGGTTTCATCCCGGAGTCATAATTCTCCCGTATTTCTCTCGATATATGGAACATTTTCACACTTTTTTTCTCCCTTTTCGTTATTACAACCTGTTTCGGGCTCTGTACAGCGTGCATAAGCTCTACTGTTGTTTCCACCCGGACAACAATACAGCTACGCCAAATGTAGATCCTTCCCGGCGAAGGAGATCAGTCTGTGCTCGCGACACAACGCAGTTTGAGCTTGTGTTTGAATTGCGCTCGCCACAGTGCGCAGCGCCCAAAGTCAGGCTTTAATCGACGTAGCAAAAAAGCCGTCGTGGCGCGGCGCAAGCCACTGGATATAACGTGTTTCAAAGGACAGTGGTGCCATTGTTGCATTGTGTCTGAAAGGGCCTTCAGTGAGTGAGCAAAAGAGAGAGAAATGGAGAGTACTAAGAGAAAGAAATACTCAAGCAGGGGCAAAAAATGAATAAAAGCTGATGCATATTAGTTTATGCCAGAGATTTATATACGTTTACACCGGAGGGGCAAATTATTCTGTATTCTTTCCTGAGAATTAAAGGTAGGTCTCAAGGTTGGCTCCCATGCATGAACATGCACAAAAAGGTAAGCTCAGCCAGCCCAGCTATGTCAACGAGAGAAGCCCGGAGAAGCTCGGATTACAACACAGAGAGAGATAGCGACTTCATTCTCTGCTCAGGTAGACATTACTCCTCTATATCTTTACATAGCAAATAGTTGTTTTCTGCTACAGTAATGCTCTGTGTACCATATAGAGCATCATTAATTTAAACTCTTGTTATCAATAATGTGTTCAAATCAAATGATCATGTCAGATTCAATTCAGGTTTAGGTCAGCCCATATATGACCTGTATATATTGTTGATCAATTCTACCACAAATAGGCCATCTATCATGTCCATGTGCACCATATTCATCATATCAGAGGCAGAAAACACCGACCAACCAGGTGTGATTTATAAGGGTCATTATCTGCCACATACTGCATTCTAATCTCACAGGTAACACTCACAGACATGACTACAGTTACACCTTCAGAAAACAGTACTTGCACCTTTTGGAGTGCAAAAGCTTGTACCTGAGACCAGTACTACATTATAGTGCTGCAAGTCTACCATTTGTACATTCTGTGCAGTTCAGTTACGCTCATACAGCCGAGTGTGCTTCCACTCCGCTTATAATACTGAATACATTCCTAGTTGATGTATTCCTACAAAATGTGCTGTGATGAGACTGAAAAGTGATGTTTACTCTAACAGTAAGTAGTACAATGCATAGCTGCTCCATTTGCTCACTTAGAGATTCAGAACTCAAAAGCCTGTGTACTTATGCAAACCAGAAATGTCTTGTTATTCCTCGCATCTGAATTAAAATAGCTGGTTGCACAGCTTTCTCCTGCAGCACTTAATGGCTTTGGGAGAACTTTTCTGCTATTGACAAAGGATCAGTCACTGTCTCTGCTATGACTATCCATCCGAAAATGTGTGTAACCTGCATTAACCCTCTAGCAGTTTCCCATTCACTTACAGATGGTCCTGGGATCGTTCAGAACTTCTATTCCCCCCAAGAAAATCAGCACACACAAACACTCACAGGCTCACACCCTGTTAACATGTTATGTTTAATTAGAGTAGGTGTTCTCGAGAGAAAAGTAAAGGCGTTGAGTCGGTTTTTCTCACACAGCATGGTTTCCCTATTAGCACTTCTCTATTAGCACTGGTAGCCTTCGCTTCACACAAGATGGAAACCTTGGAAACTTTGAAAGTGTTTAAGGAACCTTTTGATGCTGTAGATTGTCATTACCAAATGTCTAATATCACCCCATTACAGGGCTAAAATGTTAAATGGCTGGTTAAGCAGCTAAAAGGTTGTATGACTGGTATGAATTAGGGATGTTATAACAGGACTGGATATGCCACCACTCAGTCTTGCTGCATATTTCTCACAGTGGCCTCCCGTGATACTGCAACTAAAAATCCCCTGTGGCCCAACTGCAAACAGGACACCTACAATTGCAAACAAGGTAAATTTCTTTTATAATAATAATAATGATAATAATAATAATACAGTGGTGTATTTGTAAAAATTTCCCATGAAATTACAACGTGAAGTCTATGGGCCTGAGCAGGAACGATACATTTTTGTAGCTTAAGGCTGGCCCACACTAAAAGATTTTTCAAATCTTGCACTTGTTTTATAAATTATACTTGTCCTGAGACAAAATGCATATGTAGTTGTAGAAAAAGTGTTTCCAAAATATTATTTAAAACACCAAATAGCTCTCGAGCACTACCTAAAATGGCATTTTTCTCTTGTCCCACCTTCTTGATGAACTAAATGCATGTCAAATATTACAGTTAAAATAAGTTTTAAATTTACTTTTTTTGGTAGGATTTTGTTGATATATGTCTCTTGTAGTGGTTAAAACAATGTGTTTAATCATTAACATATTTTATATAACAGTAATTATGCACAGACGTTGTGTCCAACAACTTGTGTGCAACCCTGTTACCGAAACCTTTTTAGTCTGGCACAGGAAGAGGGTTTCTTCTTTTTTTCAGATGTTATAGAATTTTTTAATAATATCTAGTATCACTACATTGTAGAGCTAAAATCATGGCTGAGATTGACGCGGTTGTGCAGGTTGTTTCTAGTAGCCTTACTCAAACTACTGAAATACCCAGGCCCAAAGCGGGCCTGTTCGGAACGGGCCGATTGCTTGGCCTGGGGTATTGCTGCTTGCAGCTTTCTTAAGAACCTCTCATCTAAACAACTTCCCACTCATCACTGTGCTTCCTTGGATCCTGAGCAATACAGCCGCCGAGTGTGAAGTCGATCGGATGAACGGTTGTTGAGAAAATTACTAATAAATATGTCCCATAGATCTCTGGTCAAATTCAAATGAACACAATGGCAGGCTAAATGAATTGAAATGAAACACCAGTTTTGTCTGATATTTTGGCTTTGAAATAATCAGCTACGTCTTTCCTAACACCTTTTCCAACCGGCTCCAGTGTGATTTTACATTATCTGGCCACAAAACTGCTTATTTATTTGTCTTTTCCCCACTTAGTTTCAGTTCATCTAACAAGCTTATTTCTGCCTCCAGAATAACATTGGCTCCCAGAAATGTTTGTACAACTCAAACTCCAATCTGCATTTACACCAATGAGTCCAGCATCATGGACATACGACTACGAGAGTTTCAATGGGGTGTGAGCTGCAGCCACCCAACTAGAAGAACTGTGTTCAGTCCACTAAACGATTTCAACACAGACATGAACAGACATTCTAATGCTTCCAACGAGAAGAAAATATGGGTCCTGATCAGCCGTTTTTCAGTGAAATTGTGTGAGCAGAATTGCTCTGTAGTGGATGTGAGCAGTGAACTGGTAGCTTAAAGAGCCGAGAGGCCTGGCTTATAGGCTTCACAGCCATCTTTTCATAGCCGAGTCAGCGCCGCACGGAGGAGCCTGAGAGGTGAAAGCCCCTTTTTGGCAGCTGCTGCACTAATGTGACATAAGGAGCTGGAGAGAGGAATTATTGAAGCACAAACATCAAAGGAGGTTTTTCTTGAATTCTGTCAGCCCGGGACACCAAGGAGGAAATATAGCATTACCCAGAAACCAAGGCACATGAAAAAGTATTGCTCTCTCTCTCTCTCTCTCTCTGGACACATTTCATATAATCATTCATGTTATGATTGTGTGTAAAGCTGAACTAGGTGCAAGCAGCATGAATTTACAGGGTGTGAACATGTGCTCTGCTGAGAATGAGGATGCCCAACTGACTACGCACCGGATCCGGTCCAGAGGTATATTATGCCCTGGAACTGATCCACAAAACGGATCTGGATCGGAATCCACTTGCACACAAAGCAGCTCACCCGGCCCGGATCCGATTAGGACCCGTTCATGAAGTGGCTCATTTGTTCCGGACCCGTTCCAGATCCCTTATTCAAAATGGCTCTGGCCAAAACTAGCTCCAGAAATATCAAAAATCTAGCTGACCAACATCTAGATTGCTCTATAAAAGCTTGAATACTTCTTTTAACCAGTCTGGCTTTATTAATATTAATAAAACATTCAATTCATTCAAGACTTGAAAAAATCTGAACCTGTCCTTTAAGGCATCCTGCTGTTCTCCAGGTAAATGCATTTACTGTGAAGCAGCAGAAGCAGAAATTGGGTTATTAGCAGTAATTTAATAGCTCTGCTACTGTTGTCAGTGAGACTCATATCAGATAAAATGAGTTATGCTGGGGAACATAAATGCATAGTTTCCTGTAAATCCCATACGCAATTTTATCCAAAGGTGGACTATGCCTTACCGACGCGGCCCGCGTTCAAATCCAACCCGCGGTCCTTTGCTGCATATTGTCCCCTCTCTCTCCCCGTTTCCAGTGTATCTGTCCAGACTATCTAGCCCATGGGTTTGAGTTCCAAAATGGGTCCTATAAGAGACATTCCCTCATCCTTGAAGTGAAAAACGTCTTGCAGGAGTTTTACCCTCGTTGGAAATGATGACAAAACAAATATAATGTATATTTTATGGCTGTCAAAGTAAGTTAAGCATTAACGCGATAATAACGCATTAATGCAACTTGCGATTTTTTGGTCGTAGCGGGCTCAGTTTTAAAGCTGGAGTGAAGATACTTGTATCATATGAAACAAGAAAACCTAAGGAACCTGTTGGTACCAACATTGTAGCCAACGTAACAAGTCATACTAGCTTGTCACGAAGGAGGCTAAATAACGCTCCAAATTTACGCTAAATTTTGGCGAGGAAAAACTCACATGGCCATTTTCAAAGTGGGCCTTTGACCTGAAAATGGGTTCTGTGGGTTATTTATTTATTATTCATTTATTATTAAGTGGGCATGTCTGTAAAGGGGATAGTCGTGGGTGTCTCCCCTTTACAGACATGTCCACTTGAGGACAATCGCATGGGCAAGACATGATCAAGTTAGCACACTGACACACTGACCATGTTATGATTCAAACATTATTTTTATGCTAGAATAATGGGGGTTTCTGGACAATATTTGTCATTATGTTTTGTTGTTAATTGATTTCCAATAATAAATATATACATTTATCTGCATCAAGCAGCATATTTGTGCACTCCCATACTGATAAGAGTATTAAATACTTGACAAATCTGCCTTTAAGGTTCATTTTGAACAGATCAAAAATATAATATATAATTTTAACTATATTCATATAAAAAACAAATATAATTTGTGATCAATCGCAATTAACTATGGACAATCATACGATTAATCATGCGCATTGGAGGCGGGCGCTCGTTCATTCCTACAGGAGTTGCTCAGTGGTGCATGCAGCCAAAATGGCTTAACTGCTGAGTGATAAAGTATGCGTATCATCCTGCGATCTTCCGCATACATTGGTTTCATAGAGCAGGCGCAATAGCGTTTCCTTTAGGGTAAGGTAGGGAGGGTAAACAGTACAAAAGCCTCTCAAAATTGATAATGGAAAATACCAATACTAAAGCTGTAGGCTACAACTCACAGATCAACACTCTTGTTCAAAATTTGATTCCTTTTAGTGTCAAACTTGAACTAAAATTTTGAGAAAAAAATTGAAAAAGACAGTGGATAATGAACTTGGAAATTCACTAGCCACGCCTTCACCAATTTTTTTTAAAGGCCTTTACCCACCCGGGTCGTTTTTTTCTGTGCGATTAATTTGCACATCAATATATTTTTTCAAACTGTTGTTTTTGTCATGAATACATTCACACACAAAGCAAATATTACGTGTTAATAATAATAATTTGTTTTGGAACACGGTTGATGTTTCTGACCTTTTGCATCGCAAATAAAGGCATCAAACAATCACGTTGTGCAGAACGGGTTGAGTTGCACCTATTATAATGAAGATTATAAAACAACTCTGTAGTCCAAACTGAAATGGCAAACTTTATTACTCCTTTCAACCTTGACAAAGGCAGTGCCTTCCATTCTTACCGTTCACAATGAAAGCCCTGGACATATAATATTCGCAGGCGAGTATTTTGCATTTTTGTGTCGTTTATTCGTCATGCCCCGGTTTGTAAAGGCCTTTAAATATATAGGTTTTTTATGATATATCTTTGTCCTGCTTGTCTCATTCACTGGATGACACACTGATGTGAAAACTAACGTGAAAACTTTCACCAGAACTTTATGTGCACATCTGTTGACAATATGATTGTATTACATAATAAATAGTTATAAAAAACAAAACAATTGTGTGCTTGTTAAAAGCCAACTCTGTCGCTATCTAGTGGTAGTATCAAAAAAGACAGACTGCATGCCCACTGCTATTCCCCATCGCCACAGATCCAACCTCGGTGATATACCCGGATGAATGGGCTGAAAACAGCAATACATACACAGGACACATTTTCACCAGATTCATTACTAGACTGTAATATATGACTCAAATGTCTGTACACAGAAGCTTTGACATTCTTTCTTTCTCTAGTTTTTCACAGCACTTGCTAAAAAAAGTGACAATAATACAACAATTATATCAGACTGTGTTTTTAAGCTTTAAGTGGTTTCTCTATATTTTTAAATACCAGAACAAATGAAACCATTTGTATTGCTTCCATTAGGTATGAAAGTGCTGCAACAGGTCAGTTGCTATGGCACACTGCGGAGGTGTGTCTGAATGTCTGTGGAATGAACTGTGTGGTGAAAGAGTTTGTCTGAGTCAGTGGCTACAATTGACGTCTGCTTGAGTACCTGCCGAATTGTTCGGCAACTGAAAAACAGCTCTTATTCCAACATTAAATTCAGCCAAAACCATTTTTTAAATGGGTAGTAACCATATCAAGTTGGAATCTCTGATTATTATTCCATTAAAGTGGCAGTAGGCAGTACATTTTTGGCATCATTGGGCAAAAAATCCATAATAACCTTTCAGCATATTGTAATTCAAGTATTCTGAGAGAAAACTAGACTTCTGCACCTCCTCATGGCTCTGTTTTCAGGCTTTAAAAAATCTCGGGAGACTTTGGCCGATCACAGGTCATTTCAGAGAGAGAGTGTTCCTATTGGCTGTTCATTCAACGGAGGCAACTGTCAATCACTCGCAAACTTAAACGGTGCTGAACGGTGCAATATTCTGTTACTGTAATGCCTATTTCTTATGTAAAATGTTTTCCGAATCACCTTTTAGTGTACTGTTTAGCTGTAAAATGAGAAAGTTTGCCCCAGCTGGTGCGCGGTGCTTGGTATTTCCTAAACTGATCTCAACATGTCTGCCGGGTCACAAACTTTCTCATTTTACAGCTGAACAGTACACTAAGATATCTTTCTGAAAACATTTTATGTTATAGGCATTACAGTAACAGAATATTGATTCATATTTGATCAGCGTTGCCTAGTTTGACCGCTTGATCGGAGTTTGCGAGTGATTGACAGCTGCTCAGAGACGGCAAGGGTCCAGCTCGGCTCTGACTGGTTGTTTTCCTCCAGTCTGTGAAATCTTGCAGATGCCGTTAGGAGCACCGGAGGACACAGAGGCACATGATTTTTTTTCAGATTACCTGTCTCATGCACTACTTGTCAGGGTATAGTGACCGTTTTCTAAAAATAAATTTTTTTTAATCATATTTGCTCCAGTCTGCCTACTGCTGCTTTAAAGGATTTGAATGTTCAACAAAACTGAATGACACACACTGATTGAAAGTTTAGCAGAAGATAACAGTGTTTCACCAGAAGATCAGAATAACTTTGTTTCACTAAAGCCTGAGCAAAGAGCTCTCCTGAGCGTCATTAATAGATAACTTTATAGACTTGCAGAAATGTAGTGGACTGCTTTTTGAAACATTTACTGTGGCAGTGTTGGCAGACTGCAAAGAGAGATCGAAAGACAAATGAGGGTAATTAATTATTCTGCCATTCTGATGATGTACTTAACTCCTCTGTGAGAAGAGCTGTAACATTTTATAACAGTAAAGTAAATTATGTCTGTTATTTAAATGTGATCATAACCCAAATTAAAATTCATAATTAATCTTTTGCAAAATGTGCAAATACTTAATCCGTGGCACGGGCTGTGCAGCAGTTAGCACTGTCGCTTCACAGCAAGAGGGTCGCGGGTTTGAATCCGGCTTAGGGACCTTCTTTGTGGAGTTTGCATATTCTCCCCGAGTTAGCATGGGTTTTCTCCAGGTACTCAGGTTTCCTCCCACAATCTGAAGACATGCAGGTTAGGTTCATTGTTGACTCTAAAATAGGTGTGAACCCCGAATGGGATAAGCGGTTAAGGATAATGAATGAATGAATGGATTCCATGGCATGGTAATACATGGAAAACACTGACACAATTGGTTATCGTCGCTGTTGGGCGGAAACCTCATATCGCCATATTTTGTAATTTGTATATATTGTTTTTTCATAAATCAATGCTATTGGTCGCTCTTAACGTCTGTCTGTGGTTTTTAATGAATATTTAGCAAATGAAAATTATAAAATTTTTAAATTATTACGCTGAATCTGTCTTTATTTTGGATTGACGCTTGGATTAAAAGTTTTTCGGGAGTTTCCAGTGGCGGCGAGTCACGTCGGACGCCGTGATTTGCATAAAGTTGCCTAGAACTCAACCTTATGCAAATGCAGAGCGGGTGACGTGACACTCCGTTTTCTCGAATCACGCCGCGTGATTTGAGAAAACGGAAAGGATGGAGCCTGCGTACACGTACCTTAACCGCTGTATGAGAGCAGTGCAGAGCGACGGCCGTGAGCTAGCCAGTGGGGCATGCTCACATGCATGAAGATGCACTAAAAGCATGCGTAGCGGGCTATGTTAGCAAAGCACAGAGAAGCTCACATTACAACACATACAAAAGGACAGTGACTTCATGCTCTGCTCAGGTAGACATTACTCTTCTATATCTTTACATAGTAAATCATTGTTTGTTGCTATAGTAACGCTCTGGATATTGTATAAAGCACCTTTAAGCATGTCCTGTCTTCTTACTTTGAGATGGGCTGCTCTTGTTATCAGTGAAGCTGTCACTGTTTATACCTTATGTTTGTATCTAATCTTTATACCTTATTGTTTTTGGTGATCCACTCACATTCTACTCTTCAATCTATTATTGGGCACTTTGGCCACCTTGTGGTTGTAATGTTTTCAATGTTTTCATTAAAGTTACTGCAAGGAACTTTTAACTGGTTATGAAACAGTCTCAGCGGCAGTAGCGGCTCCTCCTCCGGCCAGGAGGAGAGCTTGCCTCGCTGCTGCACTGATCCAGATAGCACTGGCCAAAGAAAAGGATCTTTCACGTGGTCCAGGATGACCTGTGCATTGACTTCGGCGGGAAGTACCACTGGTGCTGGTGGACGGAGAGAAGCTGTAGTGGGGCAGCAGGGTCCGTCTGCGGCTGCAGGACCTGGAGCTCACCGCCCGCTTCCTGGGAGTCAACACTGACATCACGCTGCAGGACCTGGAGCTCACCGCCTGCTTCCTGGGAGCCAACACTGACATCACGGTGCAGGACCCGGAGCTCACCCCCCTTCCTGAGAGCCAACACTGACACCATGCTGCAGGACCTGAAGCTCACCGCCTGCTTCCTGGGAGCCAACACTGACATCACACTGCAGGACCTGAAGCTCACCGCCTGCTTCCTGGGAGCCAACACTGGCACCATGCTGCAGGACCTGGAACTCACCGCTCACTTCCTGGGAGCCAACACTGACATCAAGCTGCAGGACCTGGAGCTCACGACCCCCTTCCTGAGAGCCAACACCGACGCCACGCTGCAAGACCTGGAGCTCACCGCCCGCTTTCTGGAAGCCAACACTGACATCACGCTGCAGGACCTGAAGTTCACCGCCTGCTTCCTGGGAGCCAACACCGACATCATGCTGCTGGAGGCCCAGGACGTATTGCTGGGCCCGCTGGAGGGAAGGGAGGCATGGGAGAACCAAAACTTGGACTGAGAGGGGCAGACTGTCAGACCCTGCTGCAGTAAAATGAGAGGTTTTCTAAAGGGAGTCTGGCAGCTGCATATCTGTATGACACACAGGGGCCAAAAGCAGATATTGATAATTGTATTTCTATTTTGAATTTTTACTCTGCCACTCCTCTATTGTTATGTAGTGATTGTGATATATGTTGGGGCCCCACTCCTCAACAACAAGATGGTCCATCTCAAAGTTTGTTTTTTTCCTAATAAATACATTTGAACACATAATGTCTAAAATTGATTATGCATGCTGACAAAGCGTGCGTTCCACAGTAAGTGGGTACTCGAGATGTGCTCTGAGTGGCTAGAAACAAATAAAGTTAATAGAATAAATATGGAAATACAGTAAGAAGGTTCAATGGAGCAGGTCACTGGAGTGGAATAACATTAGATGTGGATGTACTGCTCGTGGAATGGAGATCATTGATGAATACATTTGGCATGTCAAGTGTAGGGATGACTTAGTTTGGAGATTAGCCTCGTGCTCGCACAAATATGTAAGCAAACCAGAGAAATATTCAAATACCTTTCTAACCTATTGCAATTAGTGGAAATGCAGTCAGTGTAGATAAAGATTTGCATGCAGCTTTGGAAACCCCAATTAAATATAGAGGTTTGAACTGACAAGATTGAGAAAGTGGGACCACCGGTAGGGACATAACCTGAGCACTCTCTAGATCATAAAAGTGTGTGGAAAAGACTTTGACTGTCAACATTCTCTGATATAGTGACACTGTGAATCTTTTCTTTGTATTGCACAGTCAACAAACATCTGGTGAATGGCTCTACGGCGGAGTAAGAGAGAGAGAGAGAGAAAGAGAGAGAGAGGGGGAAGACAGATGAAAAATGGTGTGGCAGACAGAGATGGAGAAAGTGATGAGAACGAACACAGAGCCGGGCCTGCCGATCACACTGAGTGTGTTCTGAAGGCTGAACAATGCAAAGTGCTCCGCGTCGCTTTTTGTTGTTGAAGCCTACAAAGCTGAGCTGCTGTTGCTAGGTTCGGCTGCTGTTGCTAGGTGAATCGTGACGAGCAGAATCGTGACTACAAGCTCCCAGGCACTAAACTCTTTACTGTGATAAAGCAGAGAAAGGTTAACATGGATTTTTTTAAAGTATACAGTCATTTCTGGTCAGATATTTGGGGCACTAGACATTAAGGTGCCATGGGAAACTTTGTTGAATGTCATTCCCCATGTCTTTCCCCTCATTTCCTGCCATCTCTCAAAAAAGTGCCGGAAGTCCCGCACCCTTCCGGTGGACATCATGGGACCTTATTTCGGAAAAAAATATGAACAGTAGTCATCGGAGAGAGATAAAAAAAAATTTAAATCCCATTTTAATTGCACCATGAATCACACACATGACGTTTGTCAATTTAAAAGATAGTTTTGCAAGTCAAGAAAGTCTCAGTTGGTTATAAAACAGCTGAAGTGTAAGATGTGAAAATACGTAATTAGAAAAGTAAGTGACGTCTCTCTCTCTGAAGCTACGATGCCTGTGTGTTTCTCTGTGATGAACTCACACCAGCAGCAACCGGTCTAGATCGTTCTTTCTCTTCCCGGCTGATAAAAAGACATAAAACACATCAGCATCAGCATCAGTCATAGCTAAGTTAGCTAGCTAGCTAGTGTTGGTGACGTATATTGTCTGAGACGAGAGATGTAGTTCACTGAGCGGTTTCACACAAAACTAAATGACACAACGACAAACTGAGACTTCCTTTACTTGCAAAATTATCTTTTAAATTGACAAACATCATAATGTGTGTGATTCGCGGCGCAATTCAAACGGGATCAAAAAAATATATGTCTCTCTCCGTTGACTACCGTTCATAATTTTTCTAACATTAATAGCTGGTACTGTGCCATTATACTCTAAATCGGTATTATGAATCTCCCAAAGAACCTGATATGGAGAGGGCAGAGAAGAGTACCGGTAGCTTGTGAGAAGCTCCAGTACACAAGGAGTAAAATGTAGAAGTGCCCATAACGCTGCGTGTCGCTGCCTAACGCCTACCGCTGTGTGCCGCTGCGTGCCTACCGCTGCGTGCCTACTGCTACGTACCTACCGCCACGTGCCTACCGCTGTCACTGGCGTGCCTATCACTGGCGTGCCGTACTGCTGCGTACCTACCGCTGCCCGCTGCGTACCGGCCCACTTTGAGCACTGTAACCAACTGATTTAATTTTTACATCTCTTGCTCTACTTGTATCCGTTCTGCCCACATCCTGTAGCTTCATTCAAGACAAAGGTATTTTATTTTATTTTTTTATTTTTTTGAAGTTATTCTGCAGACAGTGGGAAGGCTGACATAGATTCCAGAGGCTATTTATTCAAACATTTATTCCTTGACTTGTAACCACCCTCTTGACCTGCACCAGTGCAAATACAAGCATTGTTGTTGGGACCCTGCCCAAGGCAGCAATAAAGTTAAAAATAAACCACTTACAATACATGAGGGAAGTTGTAATTCAGCTTCATAAGAGGTAGAAGCATTAACTATACAAGTACACAAAAGGTCTCCCGGAACCCTAACATGTGATCTTAAATCTCTACACCACCTCAGGGCACCACACACTGACCTTCGTGTCAAGACATTAACTGCTAACCATAATAAATGACTTTGTTTAACGAGAAGCCTGAGCCTTAATGTCAATACTCAACATCTGTTCTATTAGTAGCAGAGTCGATACACGGCTCCTGTGACATTATGTCCCCACTAGTCTTTGCTTTTCTAATTTACATGCTGTTTCAGTGACAGTGAAAAGCTTCTAGCCTGCTCTCTTGACGGAACACGTTTCACGACAGCAAGAGGCAAATGAAACCCAGGAAATTGTAGCCTTTTTCTGCTCAGTGTCAAATACTATTATATTGTCCATTCCTGAAGCACTTCTTGTCAAGGCAGGGTTTCTATTCATCCTTGGCCGAAAAATTAGACCCCAATAGGCTTCATTTACTGGGTAACCTTTTTATTAAAGCATTTCCTATGAGCTTTGCATTACTGGCAATGCACTCCATTTCCAAGCCTCCAACTTCCACCTCCATCTTTTTTTTGTTTAGCACCCATTCCCGACTTATTCCAGCTCCTTCTCTCTCAGTGCTCTGCCCCATCTATGCTTCTCTTCTATCCATCATCCCTCTTGTCTCGGGCTGTTGCTGGCTCAGCGCATGACTCTTTAAATTCCTTTGGTAATGAAACTGACACAGATATCTGCAAATCAACTTGCTCACTGTGTGGGCATGTGTCTTGTTGGGCAGGTGGGGATGGGCTTAAAGTGGCAGTAGGCTGTATATTTTTGGTATCATTGGGCAACAATTCCATAATAACCTTTCAGCATATTGTAATTCAAGTGTTCTGAGAGAAAACTAAACTTCTGCTCCTCCTCATGGCTCTGTTTACAGGTTTTGAAAAAACCTACGGGAGACTTTGACCAATCACAGGTCATTTCGGAGAGAGAGAGAGCGTTCCTATTGGCTGTGCTCTGGCTGGTGGGCGGTGCTTGGTATTTCTTCAACAGATCTCAACATTACAGTACACGACAAGATGTTTCTGAAAACATTTGAGGAGAGAAATAGGCATTAGAGTAACAGAATATTGATTCATATTTGATCAGCACTGCTTAGTTTGACCGTTTGGTCGGAGTTTGTGAGTGATTGACAGCCGGCTCTCGTAGAGGGCTGCTGGATGGCAGACTCAAGGGCTGCGGTCGAAAAGTCAAAAAATGACGTCCTAACGTTTTTTCCTAACCACTTTTCCTTGACCTTGATGGAAAACGTCATGAGGTCAAGGAAAGATGTGAAGGAGAGTTCAGAAGGACTTAGGAAAAGACAACCGCGGTGTTCAGAGAATCCAACTGCACTTTCACTATAAGCTCCGTCATTATGATGCGATGACGGCGGATGTTAGTGACGTGGGTCTGCCGTGGTAAAACTACAATGTTCTGAGAATTGGACTACAAAAGGTGCTGCTTCCCCCCCGTGTGTTGTTAAATAGGTCTTTCAATGACAGGCTGCTTCAAAATACAACTGGATAATAACACCAGATCTTGCAGATTTGAAGACCTGAAAGTACCCTTTGGAGAAGGCAACGATACCGAAACTGCTAAAAAGCGGAGCACCGGGTAAGTAAAACACTATTTAACATGTTTTGCTAGTGACATGTAGACAGAAACAGATGGCACAATATTGTTACAAATCACTTTCATCCCACACATACAAATAGAAAGATCTTTTTTTTTTCGGTGTGTGAAAGAGAGATATAGCAGGTCCTCCTGCTGCTGGAACACCCTACCAACATATAATTAAGGATGATCTGACCTAACGAGGACAACCGGTGAAAATATCACTTCATCACCACGGTTGGAATTGAAATAAACAGGAATATATGATAAATACTGAGTTAATTGTTCGAGTTATGGAGGTGTAAGACCATATACTTCTTCCAACTTCTTTTCGGACATGTAATAATTATTTATGTTGATTATTTGTTAATTGATTATTTAATGTTCATTTTATTAGTTATTCTTGTTTTGTTTTTTACTGAGGTATTTGTTACATGTTCGAAATAAATAAATAATTAAAAATAAAGTGAAACGAAATGGTTGTCACCGTCCACTCATATTAAACATGAATCCCAATTAGTATATGAGCGTATGAAAATATAATGCAAAATAAGCATATAGTTTGTTATCAGGAACGGCCGTATGGTGCGTCGCTTTAAATGCTGTGGCCACAAGGAATTGTGGGATGTTATTCTCTCTTTTCCTTTGGTAAAGGATGCTCCAGTGTATCCTATGCTAAAGGAGATAAGAAAGGAAGCATTGAAGCTCCTTTGCTTTAGCATTTGGAAAATTCGAACAGCTCTCATCATGGCTGCTACTGAGATACTTCCGGGTCATTTCACCCCGTGAGGAACCTTCCTTAAGCAAAAAAGACTATTCGACCGCATCCCCGATCAGCTCTGATTGGTTGTTTTCCTCCGGTCTGTGAAATCTTGCAGGTGCTGTTAGGAGCACCGGAGGACACAGAGACACATGATTATTTTCAGATAACCTGTCTCATAATGTCAGGATATGGTAGTAACATTTTATAAAAATAACTTTTTTTAATTACATTTGCTCCATTTTCTACCCGCTGCAGCTTTAATTGAATGTTTAGCACTGAGTGTTGAATAGGCTGTATCATGGTGTGTTTTGAAATCATTTACTTTAATAATCAGTTTCGAATAAGTGCTTTAGATAATTCCTATCTGATGGCACAAAATGTCAATGAAGCCAGTGATTAAAATGTGAACTAGCAGAAATTACATTCAAAACTATTAAAATGAGAACCGAGTTGTAAAAAAAAATAAATAAATAGCTTAACAGCAGGTTTAATTTTTTTTTTTTTTCTTTTAAACAAAAATCAGCACAGAAAATTTAGAAATATGGTGTTGCTCTAGACAGAGTTCTTTTGCATATAGCCAATATCACAGCATTTAATTTCAAACCATTTGCAATGCTAATTTAAGTGGCAGCGTAACAGCATGTATAAGTCAATGCAGTGTGGGTGGACGCAAACAGAATTTACCCTGGTATATGAGCAGATTGCCAGATTTGAAAATGTTTCAACTTGAGTGAAAGATGTGAAACTTATTCCACAAATTCAACAACATACAGATACAAAAAGAAACGGGAGAGACACAAGAGCAAAATAACAGAAACAACTGAAGTTTCTGGGAAGGTTTGAGATCAGTCAAGAGTCTAAACTGTCATATGACATTTGCCACACTTCACACACACACACACACACACACACACACTAGGTGCAGACATTGCAAGCTAGCTACAGCTAACGTCTTTGCCATAGACTGTATCAAAGAAGTGGACGATGCCACTGCTAACAAAACGCTGTCTGACCTTGACCTTGAAAACCAAGTCAAGTTTGCTTATATTGTGTTTTAGTACACCTGATGGCTCATCTGTTAAAGGTCCCATATCGGGCTCATTTTCAGGTTCATACTTGTATTTTGTGTTTCTAATAGAACATGTTTACATAATGTAATGTTCAAAGAAACACATTATTTTCCTCGTACTGTCTTACTGAATATACCTGTGTTTATCCTCTGTCTGAAACGCTCCGTTTTAGTGAAGAATTGCGTTGCTAGGCAACAGTCTGGGACCGTGTTTACTTCCTGTCAGCTGATGTTATTTACATACACTGTAGCAGGAAATAAACCGGGACACATTTAGAATGTTTACGTTTAAAACCGAGTAATGGTCTTGATATTGTATATTTGTGACATCACAAATGGACATGTTTCAAACGCGCAATTTCTGAATACGGGCTGTGTGTATTTCTCTGTATATTGAGCATTTTGATAGTTTAACAGTATTTATATATCACTTAAACCTGCTTTATAATATAAGAGACCTGAAAATCTCACGTTTTATAATATGGGACCTTTAAGAATTTACAACAGCATGATGAAAGGCCTAAATGATCATTTTGATGGATCTCCAAATAAGTACTACATCTAATAATTTGGAAGGTCAATTATTTGGAAACATAAATGTAGGACTGTTGAACTTTAAACATTTGCACCTGTTAAACTCCAAATGTGATTGTTTTCTAAAATCGTAACTTTTTTGGGGATTCAATAACGCCCCCAACCCTGCTGTTTCCTAACATCGGTCAGTTCACCATACGGTTTGTCAGGCAGGTTAAAGCAATCACCCCTAGAGGACCACAAAGTGTTTAACTAACAATGTGACCCCAGTCTGTTGGCCATAAGGTTTTCAAAGCAGTTAGAGTTGTCACCTGTCACAGGACGATGCCCCGCTATGCCAGCATCTGTCCCCTGACACACACACACACACACACACACACACTCTCTCTCCCGCCTGGCCATAGATTCTCATTACTGTGTTGCATTTATATTTAATGTATAGTCTTGCTTTCCCCATTATGGGGGAGTTTCTAAAGGGCCATCTTTGCATTTCATAATGGTATGATGATGGTGCTGTCACTTTAAGTTATGAGCTCTGAAGGGCAGTAACGATGTTTTTTTGTAGAAAGACTTTATCAAGGTTAATCACAGAAGGAAAACAACTTCCACACTTTTCTGAGAGGTATTCACTGTGTCAGTTAAAGTGTGATTGTGTGTGTGTGTTTATTATTTTTTTTTTCCAGGGGTCATACCAAGATAATGCAGGCGTTCAAGATAGAGCCATGAAAACTATAATGGTCAATGAAGCCTGGAACAAATCATATCCACAGCGTGTCCATGACCTTGATGAGCCTTGGGGATTGTCCTCACTGACTGTAGGGCTTCAACTTTTCAGTGCCAGAGACGCACTATCCTGTATCATTCAATTAGTTTTAACGCTGACTTGATTGTCTATGCTGACTATGACTTAGATAATGCTTGCAAAAATAGAAAATTAGGTGACATTGTTTGTATCACATTTTAATTTTCTAATTTAATTTAACATATGAATGTATGTTTATGTCCTTAAAAATGAAATGTCAAGGGCCGTTTTCATTTCCAAATTGTAAGAAAAATTGCATTTTCATTTTGACTTAAATATTGCTTGGATAAATGGAAAATAGATTACATTGTTCATATTGCATTTTTCAAATTTTAATCCATTGTATAGCGAGGTACTACTTTAAAAATGAAATGTCAAACAGCATTTTCCATTTTCATTTTAATATAGTCAGAGAACGCCCATACGGGTATGGGCAATTGTAAATAAAAATTGGATTATTGCATTTTTACTCAAATAACACTACATACATGTACATTTTCATTGTCAAGTTTACATAATCATTTTGATAAAGTCCCCTGAGAGCTTCCATAAAAACTATTGTTGTTACTGTAGTTGTGCATGCACAAATATTCTATGTAATGACGGATTGTTATCAGCATTTCAGGTGTGCTCACCTTAAGTTTTGCCTCCAAAAATGTGACTGAGATAGTCAGGCTAAACTGTAGCCTTAGCCCCGGGTCACACAGGGAACATCAGCAGCGTGTGGCGGCTGCGGAACATGTTGTCTTTTATTTCGGCGTCCATGTTAACAGATTAGAGCACCCACACTGCCCGCATGAGCAGCGCGTCTCACACGTGGCTCAGCCGCGCGTCTTGTAGAGATTCAAGGTCTCACCTATTTTTAGTTCTCGGTAAACAACAGCCAGTGAAAATGATCGTTTGACTGTATATTGACATCATATCAGCTACATTACTACAGTTTCAATGTCTGTATTTGTAGAATATGTCACAGACATGAAAAAAGTAAAGATTTATTTTTAAATAAACACTTTTTAAATAACATTTCTAAATAAAAGCCCTCACGCATTTTTTTTATTTTCCTGTGGACAGAATTCATTTATTTGTTAACACAAGGCTTTTATCCAGAAATATTTGTAGGACAGTGTTGTAGGAAATGCAGTGACTTGCAGGACTCCATGAATGAACAAAGAACAGGGTTTTAATTATTGAATATTACTATCATTTACAAATTACCACATGGTTCTTAACGTTTTTCTGTCTAAAATAAATATAAATTACATTTATAATGAAATGAAATGGCCCTTATAAAAGGCAAACTCTCTGTAGAAGAAAGGCCCAGCAGCAGCCCAGCAGCAGCCCAGCAGCAGCAGCAACGCTGGATGCCACCAGCGTGGGACACGCATCAGTTCAGCGAGGCAGCTGTCACGCACTGCTCAGTCAGGCCCCGAGCGTTACCTTACAGGTTGTATGAAAATTGATGAATAAAATAATTGTTCCTTAATAGCATTAAAGAGGTAAGGTCCAATCCCAAAATGAGTTGACAGTTAATTTTATATCAATGGCATAGAGTGTGTGCGTGTGATGTCTTCTTTTAACTGTCCATCAACAACTCCCCCATCTTCTCTGTCTGTCTCTCACACACACACCCTCCCCAGCTGCCATTCAGCAGATGTCTGCTGACTCCGTGTGATGTGTGAGAGTGCAGCTCTACATCCGCTTTAGTTGAAACTGAAGTCATTTTCGGGTTATTATGCTTCTAATACTGAGAGTGTATGTGTGTGTGTGTGTGGGCTGCAGCACCTGCTGTGGATGACACTGTTTCTGCCCACGCTTTTAACTGTCATTTACCGTGGAGTGTTGTTGAACTGTTGTAGCTGTGATCAGCAGCTCCTCACATCTGCACTCAGAGAAGGAAAAAGAAATGAAGAAAGCACATTGACTCGTTTACTGTCTGTGTGATTCTGCATTTTGCAGAAAACAAATGACACATTGTTCAATATTATTGTCCAACCTTGCTCACTTAACTAATTCCTTTGATTATTTTAAAGGCAAAATACAACTAACTCCATTATATGATTAAGATAAGCTCAGACAGTTCAATAAATAACCATGAAGGAAAAACTCTGAAACACGAGCAAAGCACAAGGCGTTTAAAACAGTCCTGCAGTGAAATACAAGAGGGTGTTACTTTGATGACATACATGGATTTGGATCAATATATTGACTATGAGGGGTTAGAAGTTCAATAAAGCCATGCATTACAGTTACCTCTGCTGTAACCTCACTAGTCTATATGAGCTCTTTAACCCTCAACTTGCCTTTCATGGGGGTCAAAGATCAGTTTAACCAGTAGAGAAGTGTGTTTGCATAAAGACTTTTTGTTAATTACTTAAAGGAAGGTCATGATGCAGGACTTTATGGGAAAGTTAACCCTTGTGGATCCCTTTAAGTTGCACTGATGTCCTTAGAGGACAAGTCAAGTCAAGTCAAGTCAATTTTATTTGTATAGCCCAAAATCACGAATTTGCCTCGGGGGTCTTTACAATCTGTACAGGATACGACACCCTCTGTCCTTTACAGTGAAACCCTCTCATCGGAAAGGAAAAACTTAACTAAAAAAAAAACTTTTTAACAGAGAGAAAAAAAATGTTAGAAACCTCAGGAAGAACAACAGCGGAGGGATCTTCCTTCCAGGATGGACAGACGTGCAATAGATGTGGTGTGTACAGAGTAACAACATAATGAAAATACAACATAGACAATCCATATGACAAAAATTAATATGTATAATGTGAATATAAGAAGATGAGAAGGTGGATCCAGGAGGATGTCAAGCAGATAGAGCCAGAGCAACACGACCTCCTCTCGACGCCAAACAGGTAGAGCCAGAGCAATACGACCTCCTCTCGACGCCAAACAGGTAGAGCCAGAGCAACACGACCTCCTCTCGACGCCAAACCGGTAGAGCAAGGGCAACACAACCTCCTCTCCGCGCCATATAGGTAGAACCAGAGCAACACAACCTCCTCTCCACGCCAAACCGGTAGAGCAAGGGCAACACAACCTCCTCTCTGCGCCATATAGGTAGAACCAGAGCAACATGACCTCCTCTCCACGCCAGATCAATAGAGCCAGAGCAACAAAACCTCCTCTCCACGTCAAAGATAGATAGAGCCCGAGCAACACGACCTCCTCTCCACCATGAACCTAGAGAGAGGACCATATTTATGTTTTTAATTCAGTTTTTGGACACAGCCAAAAAATGTCTGTGTCCAAAAACTGCCATACAATTACATGAATGGTAGGTACTCACAGAACACACACACACACACACACACGATGACACGACTACACGGTAGGTAGTCGTGTCATGGGTTCGGCCCGCCGAACCCACCGGGTAGTCGGAGGCTTTATGGAGATTCACTGCTGGATTGTTGAACTGTACTGTGCGCTTACCTTTACCTACCCTGCCGTGTACCTACTAAGTTTGACATTAAAAGTCATTACCAACTGTTCCTGGTCTCCTGTATGCTGCAATTGAGACCTACCTACCACTACAAGTCACTTTATACTGTGTCACCTGACTTTCGGAGCACTTGCTCTGAGCATCTAGTCTGTATTCATGTGTTTGTTTGACCCATCCACCACGCTGACCTCATCGCTACTACTCTGACTTCCACGGACTATCATTACAAACGTATTTTGGATACGTAAAAAAACGTAATCTATAAAGTTTCACATGGGCCACAAACAGAGGTCTCCTTTTTGAAAGTCTTGTTTGTTTGACCCATCCATCGACCCTCCTGCCCACCCTTAAGCGGGCTATCGCGCTATTTATACTATGTAAATTGTTCTGACCGTCCAACAGCGCCACGGGTGGGTTTACATTGGAGTTAGCTGAAAGCCCGGTGCATCCAGTACAGATGCTAAAGACATGAACAAAACAAACAGAACAAAAAACTGAACTGATAAATAAAAACAAAACAAGATAAGTCTGACTTTAACAGTGCAGTGTAAATACAATAGGCTGTGACTGAAATTTGTCACAATGTTCTTGAGTAAACTGTAGTGACTGTGCCGAAAAATTAAAAAGTAACATGAATTTTTGAAAATGACTGATGTTGTGTTTAATGGCATCTTCATCTTGTCTTTCGTCTTACTTTTTATTTAATGGCATAAAAATGCTAAATAGGCACGCTCTGCTGTCTCTTTATGTAGTTGTTGTTTTTTTTAAATAAAGAAAGACCTGTCATGGAATTCAGCATTGTATGTGTTTTTACCAGACATAACACTCTCAGACACACACACACACACTCACACATACTGTATACGCACAGTTTTGTAGCGCTAAATAGATGCCATAACCACCCACTGCCATAAAAGTGAGAGAAAAATCTGTTATCTACCACTTTATGACTGCACCTTTCATAATTTTGACACTTCAGAGAGTTTTAGCGTTCCCAGAAGCTACAAGAATAACACAACTGTCATATCAATACCCCTTTTTGTTATGATAATGTAAGGAACAACACACAGTTTTATGACCCTAACTCTTTGAAGCCCAATGAAATCTCACTAAAAAGTACACATGCACCTTTCTGAAGATGAGACATTTTTATTCTTCAGAAGTTTGGGAAATAAGAAGGGTTTTTTTTCCCAGACAGCACCTCTACTATTCAAACACTTTCAGTTTTCTTTTCTAACAGGTTTAGTCATGATGGATTGGACAGCCGTATATCAAATATAATCGTCTTAGTGCAGTTTTCTCTTCTTTTAGAGTGCAGAATAGTCAGACTTGATATGAAATAACACACCTGAAAGCATTCCTTAAAGAACTGAGTGAAGTGAATGAGGCATATTAAAGCCTTTTCAAAGCAGCTTATTGCTTCCATATGGCAACGATTCAGGCTGGATTTCCTCTTAGACTATAGAAATCTTTCACATTGGATTGCTAAATGATGTTTGTGAGGCAGAAGTGAGATGAAGTGCCGGCAGAGTGTTCATGAAAGCCACTGTGAGCTGATATGTGTTAATGATTGTTAAAAGCTTATTCATGTGTTGCGTATTGAGTTACACTGCTGAGTTACACTGTCTGTCAAAGCAAGAGGTGACCTGTTTTCTGTACATTCACGACTATTTTAACTTTGAAGACTTACTGAAAAGGGGAATTGTAAAACATGCTAAAGAACCCAACAAGTCCTCCAATCCATACGACCACATAGGTCGTTTGTTCCTACCCTGTAATGCGAACCACAGGAGCGTTTCCTAAAATAGCGCCCCTACTGGTGGTTTGGGTTTATGCAACAAAAGTAGGTGGTTAAGTTAGGAGGAAAAGATTGTGGTTGGGGCAAGCCCTAAGGAACAATGCCAGGTCGTTGATCCCAATTTTCGTATTGGCCAAACGGCAGTACTACAACTTCAGTGTCCATCACGTCATGCTATTGGGCCCAAAAAGTCTGCAACTCGGCGGATAATTTTTTTTTTGTGGTGAATCAACTTCCAAGTATGAACGCTTGAATAGCCCTTATTTAAATCATTAGGTCCTAAAAATTATAAAATGTACTAATAGCTGAATCCAGAGGTATTTTCCTTCCTCCATTCATGTGAATGAGACCCAGACCGAGGCTGGAGCGAGGGCTGGGAGGCGAAGTTAGCAAGTTGTGACGACACCGTGATAGTTGTGACCCCGTGACCGAGCCGTGTGACCGAGCCGTGTGACCGAGCGGATGCTACTGCGCCAACTCCATGGATGCGGAAGATTGCCGGAAGATCAGGGTACTTTTCCACTTGGAAGTCGAGCCATTTTAGCATCATGCGCCTCTGAGCAACTTTCATAGGAATGAACGGGGGCCTACCTCCAACACTGTGTCCAGTTCTCTTAATACATATAAAAAATACAGTTTTTGCGGTAAACGGTAACACAAATGATCAACATAGGCTTTCCGACTAAACAGGTTATCTAGGTGTACACCAAGATACCTGTACGAGCTAACCTGATTTCTTTTTTTCATTATGAATGAATACTGCAGTATGATCCCCCACTGACCTCGGGTCCAGCACCATTTCCTCAGTTTTCTTCACATTTAAAATGAGATGGTTGGTGTCACACCACCGAACAAAATTGTGTTACTCAGTGAAATATGATGAGGGATCTGTGTCCTTGTGCAGCAGGCCGAGGATGACAGTGTAATCTGAAAAATGTAGTATGAGATTTCCTGGGCGGCTGTTGGTACATTTATTTGTATATAAAGTAAAAAAGGACTGGTGAACTGACACGGCCCTATGGTGCACCTGTGCTAATGGATCTGGAAGCCGAGATGGTGAAAAAAGGAATAAAACCATTTGACAATAAAAGGATTGACAGTCATCTGAGTCAGTTTCCTGATCAGAAGATGAGGCTGAAATGTATTAAAAGCAGAACTAAAATCAACTAGAATGGCACCCGGAGAGCGCAGACCTGTGCCTCCCTCTCCGTTCAGCTTGTGCCATCATCCACGTGTATTTTTGTTCATGTTGAGATCAGCTGTACGTAGCGTAGCGGACAGAAACAAAATAAAACTCACCTAAACCGTCGTCATTACTCTTTCCAACAATCACCAAGTGTGCTTTGGTTGAACTCAATGTGAAAAAGCGCTGAATCTACAGGTGTCACCCCCTCCCTCCACCCCCCGCTTTCTCTCTGTCCCTCTCTCTGCAGGCAGAAGGAAAGAGAGTCATCAGTTACACTGTGCATGTCCTAAAGCCTGTGGTGTTAATACACAGACTGAGCGGAGTTATTAAAAAAAATTCCTGAAGCCGGATCATGATCCGGATCGCCACCAAAATCGTCGCTCCTCATCTGAAAAGACAGGCAGACGTGAGCGCTTGTCTGCCTCGTAGCATGGAAACTGTTTCTATGCTCTACTGTATCATGTAGGTAAAACTGTATTTTATTAAATTTATATCTTATCTATAAACTACATATCTACAGACTATCAGACTAGGCACGTAAAATGCATTATTATCATATTGTCAGAGATGTCAGTGTTTTTGTTGCGGTGCTTTTTTTTCCCGCCCGCCCGCTTGCTCTCATCCCCGGCTCTGAAGCTCTGGTATATGCCGATGTTGCCTGGCAAAGGCAGCGGTGTCGCGCTCGGAGGATTATCAGTACAATAACTTTTTATTTTGATGTTAATAAAATGTACCTAAATTCACGAATATGTCGGATATTACTATTAGTTTATTTGCATATAGACGAATAGAGGAAGTGAGATCAGATCACGAGTGGTCACTGGAGATGCATGTAGAGATGCAATCTCATGCCAGGTCTGAACAGGGCCTCTGTGTGTGGACCCCAGGAAGAACAGTCAATGCATATGCTAGTGCTAATGGGGATCCTAATAAAGAAAGAAATAACTACATAGATATACAGACAGCAAGCTATACCAACTGGGACACGTGCATGCCTCACTTAAACAGCCAATGGAATGCTGTCATTCCCATTGGACTATATGGTTAAAAGAGATTGATCAACCTTAACGTTACATCTGACCCCAAACAGCTCCATTATTAGTACCATTATATAAACCTTATCCTTTGCTCCTCTTTAATATCCAGCCATTGTACAAGATACCGAGTCCCTTCAGGAACATGAGCAGTGTTAATTTTAAATGTGCAATAGGATAGCTGTCTTCATTTCCATTTATTGTCCGTTAGTGGCTCAGCAGCACAGCACCCAAGTGTTGCACAAATTAACCCCAAGGCCACTGACGCATGCTCGCTATGATATAAAGGAAATTGGCTGCTCCAAACATATTCATTGATTTGGAGCAATCGCACAAACATATTCGGCAGCAGGGAGAGCTCTCCATCTCAAATGTCACACTGGAGTAATCAGTTTTCAATGCTTTATGATTATGTTCACTGAGAACGTGTTACCCGGCGTACACGGAGCTGTAAATAAAGAAAAAGAAAACATGAAAACATTTCTAGACACTTTTAGCTCTGCACAGAGAGATTTTGCACACCGACTCCTGGCAAAGGAGAGGGTTTTTTTCTCCACTTACTGTATGAAAAAGGGAACATGAACAGCAGCAGCCACTCATACTGATATGGCAAGATTCACAGGTTTTGATGATATTTGGTTTCAACTGTAATTTGTGATTTTAATTGAATGAATAACCCAAGGTGAAGTGTTGTGTGGGCTACTTACTTAAGAGATTTTTTTGAAGTGGGGTTGTATGAGGTACTTCATAGTCATACAGTAGATGACGGTTGGCACGCTCCCCAGACAGGTGTACGGGCACGGAAGCAAAGCAATGTACTGCTCTAGACGTGGGCAGCAGTCAAACGTATTTATAACACAAACAAACCGATTGAGGCGGCGCTAGACCAGCAACTTTCGTGTTCTGCAAGGTAAAATTACTGTTTTTGTCAAAGCAGTCTGGTGGCATAGATAACAGCTTCAGTTCCCCGTTGGACTCTCCGAGAGCAAGGTAAAAGTAAAAAAAATTCTAAATATAGCAAATGCTTAAAGGGATTTTTTTAGGTGGGTAAAATACATTTTGCTGCAGCCCCCTGTCCACAGCAGAACATTGCTTAGCTTCCATGCTGGTACTCTTGTCTGCTTCAAACTGGGGGCACACCGACCGTCATCTACTGTAGGTAATACACTGACTATGGAATAAGTACCTCATACAACCACACTTCAAAAAATCTGAATTATCCCTTTAACTGTGATTACGAGTGAAATATTTAACCCAAAAGGCCAATCAATTTCACAGGTCAGCAATGCTATTATTCTCATTGATAGGAGAGTCGGAATTATGAAGTAGTTTGTAAAGATTAGCAGGTATTTTTCTCCCAGAAGCAAGTTAAAAAGTACCAGAAATGAAAAGCTGTAGATTGAAGAGAAGTGTTTTCCTTCCCTTGATACATAAATCAATGAATGAATCTTTTTATTTTTGTGTTTGGTCATTGGGCTGCACCGTGCAGTGGTTAACACTGTTGCCTCATAGCAAGAGGGTTGCAGGTTCAAATCCAGCTTGCGGCCCTTCTGTGTGGAGTTGCATGTTCTCCCTGTGTTAGTGTGGGTTTTCTCTGGGATTTCAGGTTTCCCCCCCACAGTCCAAAGACTTGCAATGTTAGCTGGGATTGGCACCCACCCAACATCTGTGGTACTTAAAAATCCCCCCCCACCCCCTCCCCCCCCAAGTATTCAGTTGGTTTAAACAGTACTATTCTTTAGTGCAATTCAGAAGTGGTACAAAATGCTCCTTTAAATATGCCATATTTGACATTTCGCTTCTGTAATGATTACAGTACATGCCACAGAAATGCGTAAACAAGAAAATTCTGTGTTACAGGTCCTAACAGAAACATACTTTGGTGTAACTAACAATCTGCACTAAATTTACAACAAAGTACATATGACTTAATAATCACATCAATAAACACATCAGTAAACAATTATCCGAAATATTCACAGTATGCAGGAGCCTTGAGAGACACCATGCATATATAAACATTTAGCACTTCATCTCGTTAATAATGCCTGACTTTATAACGTCGATAGCAATGGTTTATTTACAGTTTGCCAACCTGTATGAAGCACATAGAACAGGAGCAATGAGGACACGCTTCTTCTCCAAAAGCGTATAATCACTCTGTTAATGCAAGGAAAATAAATTAATGTACAAACAAAAATGCCCATAATAACCCAAAACTATCAGTCTCATTATTACTCTCAATGATATCATTTAAATGTGGTCACACTGTCTTTTAGGTGTGCCACACGTGCATGCACCCAATAGTGACGTTGGGGATCCCATAGTGAACCACGGCAGTGCTGTTGTGTCAATCAATCATGTCGGGTTACTCTAAGTAAGCTTTTTTAGGAAGCAATTCACAGCAGCAGCAACGTACTGTAATATGTTATGGTAATCTATGAAAACTGGGATCCACTAAATGAAAATATGATTGAGTGAACTGAACCCTCATACTGTATGTTATCGAATGTGATTGTGATCATTATTCCCTTGGATGTTCTTAAGGAGACAAAGTGGAACAGAAAGATTGTGTCAGCTTTCTCCAACAAACACACTCAGGCTGGACATTAAGCATTCCAGACATCAAGCCATGCCGGTCTATTGTTATCTTTATTATCATCAGTGAGTCGGGGAGTATGCAGGATGAACAGCTGCACCAAGGAGAAGTATCACACTGGGGAGCTAAAGGATTTCTTGCTCTCGTAATTGTAGTGTTTTTAACATTCACTGAAGTACAGGCACAGGAAATACCCCGTAACGGATTAAAAAGGTTCATATTTTATTTTAACGAATGCTAACCCAGTTGTACCGAATGAGTGGTAATCACACTAATCTTTGTTCCATGTCGACACAAACGGCAATTACCAAATGTCCCAACAAATGAAATCAGCCCTTTTCAGCAAGTTATTTGACTGCCAAAGGAAACTACAGTAACAGACACTTCATTTGGCCACTGAAGTATTTAGAATATTGAGAGCCAAAATAAACTAGGAGTTCACTCTAAGTTCAGGTCATCAACAGCCAAAAGCCTATAGCGTGGGGTATAAAATGTGTATGGTTTCCCTGTTTGAAATGTATTTAATTTAATAAGAGCAGCAGAATTTATTCAGAGGGCATTTCTCAAGCCTGCAATTAAAATCAGTTCTAGCGGGAATTAAACAGAACGCTGTGCTTCCTATTTAAGTTTCCTGACTTGCGTCAGATTTGGAGAGGGGAAAAGCAGATTAACAAAATGTGCGTGTGACTTCTGCTATTCATAAATCAGATGTGACTCAACATTTTTAATGCTCAAATTACACAGAAATACTAAAAATAAAACTTGGGGGCACATTTAAAAATAGGATTGCATGCCAACTTGTCTTGTCTGGAGGCTTGTGTAATCCTCACGTGGCCTTTGGCAACTCGGGACCAGCTCTCTCCCGCCACTGTAGACTGTATATTACCTCTTTTAACAATAACGAGAGCAGCAGAAAGTTAGTTTTTGACAGAAAAGTGTGAGGAAATGTTCAATCAAGCTCTATAAAATCTACCGCAATGCAATTTATTCATACATGCATGGGAAGAGCTTTTGAGCTTTAAAGGGTATGTTCAGGCATGCATGCTGGTTTCAAGTCATTGCTTCACATAACTCTTCTGACTGTAGCGTGGCTTCAGTGCCTGTTTCAACAACAGTGACTGATTCCTTGATATGGTTGACATGTGATTTGTTGTACTGTCTGAGCTCAATAATGGATTCTGCGAAACCACAGTCCTACACCACTACAGACTAAATTGAAACTACAGGTTAACCTGTCAGTCATCAGCAACACTCCAGAGTACATTTATATGAAGTTTGAGACAAAAGCTGCTCGAGTCATAAAAGTTTACGCAGAGTTAACTTTGTGTATAACTTAATTAGAGCTATGCATACCCAGTCTTACCATCAGATTTATAATACCCAGCACGCTCATTATTCCATCTCTCAGTCAGCACGAAATTGGGCACTTGTGCACGGGCCGAATGGTTTCTCTCTCTCAATAGACGATCTGACAGGGAGCATGTGGAAATGGGTAAGTATATACCAATGGGGGTGATCGGGAAATGAGTAGCAGGCGCGTTGCTGGGTATGCGGGATGTACAGTGAGTGAAAACACTGAGGGTGACTGGTTTTGATATTGAGAATAGCAGGATCTGGAATGACAGGTGGGGTAGTGACTGGCAAGAGAGTTAAGAGCTAGCTGATGCCTTGACAGTCAAAGTGGCGATTCTATTGTTATGAGCAGCCCAGTAGCGTAGCACAGATATATTATCATGGCACATATTGTTGAGTGGCACAAGGACAACTAAAATCGATAAATCTGAAATAAGCCCAGAACATGGAGTCAGATCAGTGTCAATGAATGCACACAGAAGGATTCACAAATGCATTTTGTGATTTCCATATAAATGACACTCACCACAGAAATATTTTTCAATACACACAAAATAGTATGTAAATATAAAAAAATCCATGTAAATATATGTACACAAATATATGTATTTAAAAGTATTTGCAAATTGCATTAAAACCATATTTGGATGTTGTTACATTTATATACAAACTGTTGAATCTTCAACAGGGAATTATCTGTAGATAATCAGATGTAGCCTTCTTTTTCAGCCAATCGCATGAGCGTGCCCCCATGAGAGTATGATTGACTATATACTATATACTATATATATTTTATGTCTGTAAAGATCCATAAAAGAATCCAAACAAAGGGATACAGCAACTGTATTGAAGATTACATTCACAATGTGTGAGAAAAGACCACCAGCGTTTTGTTATTTGACATGAGCGAAGTGAATTTGGCTAGTAGCTTGCTAGCTAAAGTTGTCATGAGGAATCAAGGCCTTGGCTTGCAGTATCAATGTTACAATTAACTATTTTGTCAGAGGAGACATGACCACTCTGTATTTGTATTTGTAGTTTGCTATATTAACAATATGACAGCTGGCTAATGCTGACTAACTTTAAACTTTATTATATTTGTCATAAACATAGAGGTACATACATGAAATTGGACATCTGCATTTAACCCATCCCAAGAATTTTAGGAGAAGTAGCCCGTGGAGCAACTTGGTGTTTAGTATCATGCAGACATATTGGGGATCAAACCACCAATCTTCTTACAACTCAGTGTCGCAGGCAACTTAAAAAAAGTGCTTCAAAAACAGAAACACCAGAATGAACTGACTAAAACTACAAATGCCAAGCAGAGGCAGCTTTGTTAACTCATGAACAGTAGCTTATTAATTAATTGAGTAGCTCATGACGTACTACACAGTGAGGTGATTGCAAATGATCTTGTGTTATCGATCACTGATTGCATAGTAGAGAATGACTAAGAGGCAACACTGTGACCAAGTTTTCTTCTTGCCTGGCTGTCAGTTTGGAGATTGGGTACACCTCTTATGGCTACGCCGGACTGGTCACGTCAGCAGCGCTTGGCAGTTGCCTCGCTGAACTGATGCTTCTCTCACACGTGTGGTGTCCACACTGGCAGCGCTGCTGCAGCCAGCCCCTTCTTTCTACATAGAGTTTGCCTTTCATCATGGCCATTTCATTTCGTTATAAATGTCAATTATATTTATTTTAGCCATGAAATTTTAAGAAGCGTGTGCTCATTTGTAAATAATAGTAATAATCCACAATTAAAACCTGGTACTTTATTCGTTGATGGAGCCCTGCAAGTCACTGCATTTTCTACAACACGGTCCTGTAAATATTTCAGAATAAAAGCCTTGTGTTAACAAATTAATTCTGTCCAAGGCTTTTATTTTGAAACGGAAGCAGGAGGTGTTGAGTTGAAAATAAATCTTTAATTTTTTTCATGTCTGTGACATATTCTACACATACAGAACATTGAAACTGTAGTAACACAAGGTTTTTATTCTGAAATATTTACAGGACAGAGTTGTAGAAAATGCAGGAACTTGCAGGGCTCCATGAATGAATAAAGTACCAGGGTTTAATTGTGAATTAAACAAATGAAATTAACATTTTAATTGTGTGACCGAGCCATGTGACCGAACGGGCGCTACTGTGCCTGCTCCATGGGCCCAATGGCTGCGGAAATCGCCAGAAGATCTGGGTACTTTCCAGTCGCAAGTCGAGCCATTTTGGCATCATGCGCCACTGAGAAACTTTCATAGGAATGAATGGGGCCCGGCCTCCAACGCTGTATCCAGTTGTCTTTATAAATCCATGCCACTGACAAAGCGTCCGTATTTGACAAGTTGGGAGTGAGAACGGATTGTTTATTCAGTTTGCTGGAGTTTGTGAGTTCTGTCTGAGAACTAGTATCCAAAGCATTGCCTCTCAATAACTGACATTGGATGTACGTGCATTTTCTTTTCTGCTTTTCTTCTGATTTGACTCCTCTCTAACTCTCCAGTAATGAAAAGCCTTGTATGCTAAGAAAGCACTAGCACGTTTGGATCAAAATCAAGGTCTACAAGCTTCAGACAGAACTATTTATGTCTTGTAATCAGTTCTACAGAAATCATCAGTACATGATTAATGATTTGGCTGTGAAAGCAATCTTTCCACAATTGAAATGGTTTTGTGGCTATTGACACTGTTACAGTGAAACTCACTCCTGCAGTCCTCCTCTCTTCCACCCACTGGAATGTATTGATTGAACCCTGCCTATTTTAAAAAAGCAATCAAATGTATTGCAGTTTTTAAGAAACCTTTCCAAATTCCTTTCCCTTTTCTCAACCATACTTATAACAATGTCAGAACCCCCCCCCCACCACCAAACACACACACACACACACACACACACACACACACACACACACGCACACACACACACAGAAATAAAAACTTGGTGTTGTAATCCCTCCCAACATAAAATATGTCCTGTCTCCATGTGAGAGGCAATCAGAGAAACACTCTGTGTCCTTGTTTTGTCTGACAGAAGCTGCCACACAGACCCTGTCTGCAGAGCACCAGTACTGTATGTACAAGTACAATGACTGCCATTGTTCGAAGATGGTTTAACATGGGGTCTAATTAAAGCTACATACTTTCTAATCAAAGCTACATACTTGGTCGATCATAAGTGGGTCCGACACCCTCTACGGCCTCTTTCTCTGTAAGCCTCTACTGTTGCAATCCATCACAACAGAAAATGAGTTCTGTCTCCATTTGTGAGAAGCAATCAGGTCTGGCCGGCCTTATCCACACATTGCATCATGTCTTTGTTGTGGTCTGACATGACTACAGCTGGCGGCCAACAATGGCTACACAGTTAGTATTAATATAAGATGATGGAGGGTGGGAGTAGAGTGCGTTTTTCAACCTCTCCTGACTCTCTGAACCTTTGCATTTCATTCAAATAAAGTATGGAATTCAAAACACATTTTAAAAGTTTTACAGTAAAACTTTGTAGTGTATATGTGACTCTGGATAAAATCGTGTGTCTCTGGGTCCTCCGGTGCTCCTAACGGCATCTGCAAGATTTCACAGACCGGAGGAAAACAAGCAGTAATAGCTGATCTGGAGTCTGCCGTCCAGCTGCTGTCTACGAGAGCCAGCTGTCAATCACAAACATTTTGTAGTGTACTGTTTAGCTGCAAAATGAGAAAGTTTGTGACCAGGCAGCCATGTTGAGAACAGTTGAAAAAATACCAAGCACCGCCCACCAGCCGGAGCACAGCCAATAGGAACGCTCTCTCTCTGAAATGGCCTGTGATTGGCTAAAGTCTCCCGTCACGGGCTAGATTTATAAACCCTGAAAACAGAGCCATGAGGAGGTGCAGAAGTCTAGTTATCTCTCAGAACACTTGAATTACAATATGCTGAAAGGTTATTATGGATTGTTGGCCAATGATGCCTATACTGCCTACTGCCACTTTAAGTACTCATATCGGTACTCAGTATCGGCGAGTACCCAAATGTAAATACTTGTACTCGTACTCAGCCTGAAAAAAGGTGGTGTTGCTTTTCTCGCTTTTGCAGGTGCCGTTACTTTCCCCCTCCAGCATTCAGAAGTAAATCAGCAGTAGAATATATATAGTAGTATCTACGGCTAGATAGATGCAACATTTGGGGACAAAGAACGGGAAAATTGCAAGGTGACCGAATTGTTCATCAGACCAAGATGCATAATCCTGCAGATGCTCATCACATCCTGAGTTCAAATGCATGCCACTCTCTGTCTATCTTTACTGTCACCTCCCTCATTGTTCCATCTAATGAAGCAGAGACGCCATGAAAAAAAAATATGTTTGAGTAAACAAAGGCAGTTCAGTTTTATTTTCTAGTGGTTTAGTGGTGGTGGTAAAAAATGAAAAAGCCACTCTAGGGTATGAGCCTGCATCCTTGAACCAAAGACCATCCAAGAGATGAGAAATGACTTCAGGGAAATGGGCTATTGAGACAGTAACACGCAGATGTGCGCTCGCTGTCACACACACACACACACACACACACATACACACATATACACACAGTCGCTCCACAAATGTGAGACACACCCAATGTGCCAGGAAATAAATCCTGAATTGACTCGGGACACACACACTGTCGTTGGAAAAGACTTGGACATTCTCTTTGCTCGCAAACACACACAGCACATAAACTTTAAGGACATGAACACACGCAGACACACTCACCCAATTTGAGGCTCTATCAGGGGTGAAATAGAATTTAATGGCACCACTCGTGAAGTTGCCCTCAGTAGAAAATGACCAAAACTTTTTGTCTGAGTTCAGATGAGGGACTGTTAGCTGAGAGCTTATATAGAGTCAGCTTTGTGACTGGAAGGTCAGTCGTTTGAATATTTCCATTCAACACTGATATTCCCAAACGGGGAAGGAAATGAGTCACTTGCTCTCATTGTGTATTTAGTATTCATTAAACGTGTGGTTGATTGAGACTTACTCAGTTGATGGACACCCTTTTTGTTTAGATGTTTCAGAAAGTCTGGAGGTTGAAAACAAAGGACACAAGTTGATAAGTACTGACCTTTTCTCTTTTATATGGTAAGATGCTGGTGTTTTTCTAGCAGCTTTGAGGGTGGACTGAGCTAAATGCTCACATTAGCATGCAAACATGCTTACAATGATAATGCTACTATAATCAGGTACAATGTCTACCATGTTCACTGTGTGGGTTTTCAACATATAATAAAGGATTATCTGACTTAACGTGGACAACTGGTGAGAAATATCACTTCATTACCAAGGTTTGAATTGATATAAACAAAATAAATAACCTACCACAAAGGTTTATATGATAAATGAGTTATTGTTTGAGTTATGGAGAAGGTGTAGAACCATTGAATGTATATTTCTTCCGACTCCTTTTTTAATATTTATTTTTGTTGATTATTTAATTATTGACAGTTTGCTATATGTATCAAGTCACCATTCTCTGAAGCTAAAAAATTAACCTGTTACTCACACATCAAAGCTGACGCCAGGGAAGAAAGGTATTCCTTATGTGGAAATGTATCTCTTGTGTGATGAAACATTTTGCAACTGTTCAGAACTGAGTGGTTGAGCCTAGGGAAAAAAACAAATAGAAAAAAAGAAAGAAACATAGGAAGGAACAGCAAGAGGCTCGGAACAGTCATTGATGGCATTTCTATGGTCACCACCAGCATAATTAACATTGTGTGAAAATATAACTATTTGGTCACGATTATTAGTTGCACTGCTGATCACCTTATCTAAATTTCCACAGAAAACGCCCTGTTCTTACTCAGTGTGCTCTGCAGGTCACAGATTATAACAAAGGACGTTAGTTAAATCTAACCTGGAGGCCCGGTCACACCACAAAATGGCACAGCTACATTATCATCATCATTAAGTATTAACTTCAAAACATACTTAAAGTACATGAGAGTAATGTATGCTATTGGATTATAAGTATTGACGCATTAATGTCTACATCACTTTAATGATGCAGTTGGTAAAGATGGAGATAATGTTAACTAATTCATATAGGCCTACTACAGAGTAGCTTGTGAATCCCCCCGATCAATACAGTCTTAATTTATCAAAACCTATAATAGCATTACTGTTGTGCTTGTTTCTCTC
The DNA here is from genome assembly GCA_916701665.1 of Sebastiscus tertius. Lineage (NCBI taxonomy): Eukaryota > Metazoa > Chordata > Actinopteri > Perciformes > Sebastidae > Sebastiscus > Sebastiscus tertius. The sequence goes on along the minus strand of CAKAOH010008264.1, from coordinate 6,800 downwards.
CTTTTTTTCATCTTTCCTCTCTCTCTCTCCTCTGATTCGATGTTTGTCATCGGGGTCAGAGGCGGAGCTTTAGACACAGTCTGTGCGCTGAGAGACGGCACTCTGCAGTCCCGCTAGCTTGTTGCTACCAATATCAACTGCTCTGATTCAACAACTTCGAGTTTAAAAGACTGTGATTTAACGTTAAACCACGTAAAAGTAGAAGAGCTATGAATAAGGAAAAATAAATAACTAACTGACGAAAATCCGCTAGCCCATAGGCTAATCCATGCCATGTAAAATGCCATAGACATGCAGGAAGTGCCCAGAGTATTATAGCGACAGGGAAGGCCCACATTTCCCATCATGCCTGCCTAGTCCCGAGTGCTGGACTGAGCAGTTTAAGTTTGCTGTTTTATGTTCCAAAATGCATATGTTACTTTTTGTTAGTGTTTGTAATGTAATGTGTCTGTTCAGAACATGGTGGTTTATGTTGGTAATTGTTATTTTTGAGCTGGCTTATAGTTTTAACTGTGAGTGAAGTGGCCATTTCTTGAGTCTAGCTGTATTGCCTTTATAATGTACAAAAGGGGGCAGGTGCGGAGATAGTCGAACATGCTTTTGAGATTGAGGGTTGAGATCGGAAGTTAATTTTGATCGGCGTGACTCACCGGTGACCCCGACCATTAAGCGCTGGTCCAACTAATCAGACTCGGCCCTACATCACTGCTTCAGCACGACAGACTGGAATGTCAGAAAAACAATATCAACACATACACGGATGCGGTCATTGTCCTCATCGGCAAATGCATCGATGGCGTCACACTGATGATTACTGTACAACAACTCAGGTGATTTGGACGAGTACAGGAAATATTGGTATGAACTCTGCAGAGCTATTAGCAGTGCAAGAGAAAAATACAGGGACAAAGTGGAGTCTAACTACTCCAACAACAGAACCATGTGGACTGGACTAAATCCTATCACATACTACAAGAGGAAAACCAGTAGTGCTGAGGTAATGTCTACATCCCTCCCAGATGAACTAAACCCATTCTATGCACGGTTTGAGACCAACTTCATGGTTGAGGAAGTACAAAAGGCCCAGGATCCCTGTCCATTAGTAATATGCAGGGCAGATCTGTGCAGATCTTTTTAAAGGATTAACCCACGCAAGGCTCTGGGATCTGATGGCATCATTGGCTCTTAGTATGTTTTAAACATGTTTACATGCTGTAATGTTCAAAAAACACTTTTATTTTCCTGAATATACCTGTATTTACCCTCTGTCTGAAACGCTCTGTTTTAGCGCATTTTGATAGATTGCAACAGAATTGCGTTGCTAAGTAACAGCTTGGGTCCATATTTACTTCCTGTCAGCTGATCACATTCACATACACTGCAACCAGGAATAAACTGGGACAAATTTAGAATGTTTACATTTAAAATTGTGTCAATGGTCTAAATATTGTATATTCGTGACATCACAAATGGGCAGAAATCCTGACAGCTTGTTTCAAATGCAGAGTTTCTGAATAGGCGCTGTGTGTATTTCCCTGTGGATTGAGTGTGTCGATACTTTCCCAGTATTTATATAGGACTTAAGCCTGCTTTATAATAAGAAAAACATGAAAATCGCACTTTTTTATAATATGGGACCTTTAAGTTGTATGTAGAGGGGAAAAAAAGTAACTTCATTTTTGGACTCCTATTTTGAAGTTTTAGCCAAAGCAATTAAGAGCGGAGTAAACTTCCCCTGGCTAAATGATAGACACAGGCTCACAATGATCTTCCACTTTGACACACTACTCTGCAAGTAAACAGCGCGACAACTACAAATCAATCTCATTCCAAAATGCCCATCAAAACCAAGAAACGTTCCATGCAGTGCAATCTGCCAAACTTTTCAATTTGTCGCAAACAGACAGGCAAACATCCTCAGAAAGTACGATGGATGTCTTATCTGTCTGCTTCTATTTATCTGCCAACCTGTATATTTATGAGAGATTTATGCGCTCCAGTTCTTCCACATACAGCAGCAGGTTAACAAAGCAGGACAATCAAGGTAGTTTGGGGAGTTTGGGACCAAAATATTGTGCTTCATTCAGAAGATGCAAGGGCTAACACGTGTGTCTATGAGTTTCTACATATGCATTGGATCTTAGTCTGTTTGTTTATTTGCATCATCCTATTCCTCGGAGCATTAAGTGGAAAGAAAGAAAGGCAGCAACCCTTCCACCAAACAGAGAAAGATGAAAGCAGAGACAGAGAGCGAAAGAGAAGCAGCTCTCCTTCCACGGAGTGTCTGAGAGATGGTGACAGCTCATTTCCATGAACTGTCTGACTGTGGCCGTGATATCAGTGGCGGCTGGTGAATCAAAAAATTGGGGAGGACAGGAGGAAAACCAACCCATAAGGCATCGTGTTATTTTATTTGGTTATTTCTCTTAATTTGCACATGCACCTCCATTCTCCATGTATGGACTGCTTTTTATTTGCTTTCATGTTCCTAATTTATTTGTCATATATAGGGGTGGGGTATACATGGGATTTTGAGTTTTTGATTTTTATTTGGTGAACCATTTAATCTTGAAACAACTTTGTGCTTAAGTTTGACAAGTGTTATATAAATCATTACTATAATATTATTTTGACTGTTAGCTACTTATCTCTACTGTCTTATGTAAAACGAAAAATTAAGCAGTAAAACAATGGCTTACAAGATTTCTTGAAAACAATCATGGAGCCTCAGGATGAAAATGAACCTTGTGTACGTAATGTGTCACTATAAGCCTATCTGTAAACTGCTGCTCTGTTGCCCACACCGGGATCCACGGGTGTCAGGGCCGCTGCACGTCACCGTAGAGCCACTGTGGGTCCAGTCTGGACAGCTGATGGCGATGCCCGAGAGGTCTGAGCGGTGCTGTCTTCATCCACTCCCCGGCGGAGTCCGACTCCTGCCGCTGCCACGCACTCCAGGCAGCCTCGGTCTTCGGTCAACTGTCCAGACTGACCCGCGGCAGGATATGATGGCGTGCAGCAGTCCGACACGCAGCACTCCGTGATTGGACAACAGCTGCCTGTCCTCCCTTGCCCAAACCACCACTTTCTTGCCTGTCGCTGTTGAAGCATTTTAATTAGAATTTAAATAATAGTTTTTTTTCCAAAGAAGTGAGAAAAATTGTTTTAGAAATGATACTGAGATTTGGTAATGATTAATTTCAACCAATCTCTCTTATTTATATTTTAGTCTCCCTCTTACCTCTCAAAAAAAGAGGAGGACCAACTTCTACAAATCCCCAATATATACATATATATTTATGTATATTTATGTGTGTGTATATATATATATGTATATATATATGTATATACAGAAGGGAGAACATAAACAGATATCTGAATCTTAGGGAGCATGAAAGGAAAACGTGAGACAGAGAAGACAGAAAGGAAACAGGAAAGGGTAGCTGGAGCAAAAAAATCCAGATGTAAGTAAAAAAAGTCTATGTGACCCGCTACAGGACTAAAAACAAAAATATGTATATGTGACACACTTGCTCTTATATTCAGGCACTGCTGTGTGCAGGAGATGTTGAATTACTGCTTAGCTTTTGACATTTCATAACACAGAGAACAGACTGAAAAAAGTTGCATTTAGCTTTCACCAATGTATTCCAAGGTATAATCTAAATATATTACGGATGTCAAAGTTAATGCCAATATAACGCGTTAATGCAAATTAATTTTAACGGTGCTAAATATCTTTAATGCAGTCGATCTTTTGGAGATTGTAGCAGGCTCAGTTTTAAAACTAGAGTCCCTTAAAGCTTGGTCCCTTGACCTCCTACCCTCAATGTGAATGTAAATGGTTTCTCTGGGTACCCACGAGTCTCCCCTTTACAGACATGCCCACTTTATGATAATCACATGCAGTTTGGGGCAAGTCATAGTCCAGTCAGCACACTGACACACTGACAGCTGTTGTTAACTGTTGGGCTTTGCCATGTTATGATTTGAGCACATTTTTTATTCTAAATGCAGTACCTGTGAGGGTTTCTGGACAATATTTGTCATTGTTTTGTGTTGTTAATTGTTTTCCAATAATATACATACATACATATATACATACATTTGCATAAAGCAGTGGTTCTCAAACTATGGGGCGCGCCCCGATAGCACAGAGGCATGACAGGTGGGGCGCTCGTGAGCAGGGGAAAATGTGATGAGCAATTAATGTTTAGATGTCTGAATATTTGAAAATATTTATTCCTCCAATAGGGGAATGATAGAAAACCTGCCACTACACTGTTGATGAGAGTATTAAATACTTGACAAGTCTCCCTTTAAGGTACATTATGAACAGATAAAAAATAAAAATATGTTTGATTAATTTGCAATTAATTGATAAAAAAATATTAATAGTATAAATATATATATATATATATATATATATATTAAAATATGTTGGCATTATATTAATCAAGACTGGAGCTGCCGCATTCGACCTCCACGAATTAATCTGACAGAGGTTTGCTAATTGTGGCAACAAGGTGACTAGGAGATGACGAATTGAAAAACAACATTTTCTTCAAGCTCGAGCAGGACAGTGAGCAGAGCACAACAAAAGTTTGAGAAGCACTGGCATCAAGCAAACAAGCATTTTTCCCCACTGCCATGTTGATAAAAGTATTAAATACTTGACATATCTCCCTTTAAGGTACATTTTGAACAGATAAAAAAAGTGTGATTAATTAATGGACAATCATGCAATTAATCACAATTAAATATTTGAATCAATTGACAGTGAGCAGAGCAGGAGAAAAGGTTGGAAGATGAGGTCTCCATAGAGAGGTCTATGGAGTACAGTTAACGCTCTTGTCCAGTTGTCAATGTAATTACTAAGCATTATGCACAGTTTGAAATGGTGTCTTATTGTAGTTGTCATGTGTATTAGGTTTGGTTCTTGAAGCATCATGGAATGAAAGACAGTGGGGGAGTGAAGGTTTTGGTTACCAAAAAGAGACAGCTTGTGACTGAGAGGTTAAAGATGGTTAGATAGAGGTGTGGGTTCAAATCCCATACAATGCATTCCCACTTATCTGTACTCTCTGGACCTATCTTGAAGATTGGGGAAAAGATGAGTTAATGCAAAGTCCAACAAATGTTTCGCTTTAGAATCTGTGAAATGGAAGATGCTGCATTCTTACCTCCGCCAAGGCCAAAGGCTTAAGAAGGAAGTTATGTTTTCACCAATGTTGGTTTGTTTGTTTATCTGTTAGCAGGATTACTCCAAAAGTTTGCGATGGATTTGAAGGAATTTTTTTTGTAAGGGTTCGGTGTGGCACAATGAACAATCCATTTGATTTTGGTGGTGATCCGGATCATGATCCGGATTCAGGAAATTTTTTAAAGAGTCCAATCAGCCTGAGCATTAAGACCACAGGGTATAACACATGCGCAGTGAAACTGACGGCGCATTGATGACGCATGACCCCGCCTCAAATGTTTGCAAACTGAAAAGCTTGACGGTACCCACGCCTCCTGAGAGACTGGAGCCTTAATCCAGCGCCTTAGACCGCTCGGCCACACTACCTGAAAATGTGCTTTCCTGGTTTCAGCTGTTGTTGAACAAGTGAAGAAGGCAAGTATGCAGGATAAGTTGAGATGTTTCAATGAAAGTAAGAGCCACTGTTTGAAGGTATTAGTACATTTTCGCAAATGCCTGGGCTGTGAGTGTTGTGAAAGTAGTGATGCAGTGGCATTGTGTAACTTTACACTGGGAACCAAGTGAAAACATGGCAATGTGAGCATGAAAGGAAAGGATAAAGACAGCATGGAGCCTTGCAGGCCCAATGTATTTACGCTTAGCAGAGGATGGTTTCGATCCATCGACCTCTGGGTTATGGGCCCAGCACGCTTCCGCTGCGCCACTCTGCTCGCCTTTGAAGAGCTTGGGACTTCCAAATCTGTGCTTTACTAATCGTGGGCATCTTTGGGGATCTGTGGGAACCAATGTTTCAGTAGCTTACAGGTTTCAAAGTTAAGTTGGCTTCTTTCTAGTGATTTCCAAAATGTCCTCCAGGACTCTTGATGGTAAGTCCAAGAGGATGGCCTCATCCTCCTGATCTAAGGCCTTTACAACTAGCAGAGGATGGTTTCGATCCATCGACCTCTGGGTTGTGGGCCCAAACGTCCTCCAGGACTCTTGACGGTAAGTCCAAGAGGATGGACTCATCCCCCTGATCTAAGGCCTTTACAACTAGCAGAGGATGGTTTCGATCCATCGACCTCTGGGTTGTGGGCCCAAACGTCCTCCAGGACTCTTGACGGTAAGTCCAAGAGGATGGACTCATCCCCCTGATCTAAGGCCTTTACAACTAGCAGAGGATGGTTTCGATCCATCGACCTCTGGGTTATGGGCCCAGCACGCTTCCGCTGCGCCACTCTGCTCGCACAACGAGTCTTTAACATCTGTCTTTCACTAATTGTGGGAATCTTTGGGAACCTGTGGGAACCAAAGGTTCAGCAGCTTAAAGGTTGCAAATTTATGCATTTGGGGGACCGTGCACTTCTTTCTAGTGATTTTCGCAATTCCCTCCAAGAATCCTTAAGGTTTCCACTTTTTTGGGGGCACCCACACTTCTAACTTACCTGGAGATGCACAAAGGAGAACTGCCTATGTGAACACATTTCTTCCAGTAATCTTAAAGGCAAGTCCAGAAAGGTTGGCAGTGGTGGGATTTGAACCCACGCCTCCATAGAGACTGGAGCCTAAATCCAGCGCCTTCGACCACTCGGCCACACTACCTCATCTTCAAACTCTG
>CAKAOH010008262.1:446-39230 GCA_916701665.1 Sebastiscus tertius | reverse complement strand
GTCTGAAAAAGGTAAAAAAAAAAAAAAATAATAATTAAATTGCGGCCCTCAAATGATGCATGTGAGGTTCCAGTTTTGATATGGAAGTCAGTATCCTTCACTTTCAGGTAGTTTAAGTCGGGAGAACACTGTTGCTAGGCGACTGACATCAAAAAAAGTGAATGATAATTTTGCATTTCAGCAAAACAGCAGACTTATCTTCTTCCGATACGTAAAATAAATAAATAAATGACCTTCATGGGCTTAAAAAAAACAAGTTGTAATACTTTTATAAATGTATCAACCGAGCATCTCCTGTTTTGTTGTTCTTTTTCTATTGTAATGATAATACATCAACATTATATAGTGTTATGATTTACTGTAACATAATTATTTAGCTCTCTCTACAGCTAGTTTTTCTGCCTTTAATCTATTATACTGTATAAAAGAAACCTGATTTGAACCTCTGGTAAGTAATGCCCTGTGCAGGGTCCTTCAGAAGGTGGTAGCAGCAAGCTGTGCAAGGATCCATTTAGTACAGTGTCAAGTTAACTTCACGCCCATGTTCACACATAATGACATCAGTAATAGCAGATTGGCGCTAAACAGCATGCTATTTTCAGCCATTTTAGTCCATTTTGCTTCTATCAAACATGACAGAGTGGGAGATGTCGTCTGTGTGAAACACAAAAGCAGCCATTAATGTTTTCAAGTAGCTTCAAGTCTTCTGCGGCCAGAGCACACAATGAACTTTCCACAGGGTTTTAAAAATACACTGAACTCTGTTTTTTGAAGATGAAAGATCTCTCACATAGTGGAATAAAAACAAACAGAATGGAAAAATAGCCACGAATGCTAGCAGCCCCATGAGACAGTTCAGCTCATTACGCAGACAACAGAATTGTTGGGTGGATGAAAAATAGACAAACAAAGAGGGTTTTGAGGAGGCAGAGTGCCAAAATGAAGTATCCTTTAAATATATCAGTATGCATATCTACTGTTGAGTTTGCTGATATAATTTAGTGTGCAGAACAAAGCAGAACAAACAGTATTAATTGATTGGGAAAACATTTTGCTTTCTCTCTGTTAATTGTCAATATTACACTGCTTTGTTGAATACTCGATTCTGATTGGTCAACCACAGCGTTCTACGGTCTCTTATTTCTTTATCGCAGACCGCTGCTCTGTATAACAGACCGTTGCTACGTATAACAGACCGTTGCTATGGGCGGAGTTCTGATGTCGGACTCTGGCGGACCGTTTTTGTGTCAAATTATCGATTTCTTAAGTAAGTAAGCGGGATATTGTACAGCTAGCGGGTCACTGTTGTGGAATAAGGGGTCCATGGCATCGCCTTGTCGGGGTTTATTACATAACAATGACCGGCTCCCTTACGTAGTGTTCAAATAGTAGTGTCACAGTTTGATTGACATTCTTTGGCGCATTTGTTTAATTTCCTGTTATTACAAAACAATTATGTCCATTGATCTCTCGTAACCGCAAGCCAGTATAAAAACCATTAAATGTTAAGTTCACTTTGCACTCAAGTTCTTAAAATGAGAAAATACTCTGTACTTTTCATTTGTAAAGTATTTAATTCACACGGGGATATACAAAAATCGTTTTTACCATGTGGTTCTTTCGTATAGACTATATATTTATTTATTGAATTACCAGAAAACATGCTATATTGGGATGTAAATTATATCGTTATCGAGATATGAAATGACCGATATCGTGATAGAAGATTTTGCCCATATCAAACAGCCCTACTGTATATTTTGTTCTCTGTTTCGTCTGGCTACAAGGTAATTGGGCACAAGTTCCTTCAGCCCACCTCATGTGGCACTTTTATCATATATACTATTTCTGGATGCAGCCCTCAAAACTAACAAAATAAGGTTGTTGTTTTTAAAATGACTCAGCTGTTTCTGATCTGCCACCGCTGTGGATAAGGTAGGGTTGGGTCACGCTACTTCCTGCTTAAACATTTCCATCGCTTTCGTTTTCTGGAAAGGAGGTCTCGTGGATGAGCCTCTCCAGACAAACAACATGTTGTTATGACGGGGGTATTACACCGAACACAACCTTAGAGACTTACTCCCACTGGTTCCTTAAAGCCCAAGACATATGGGAGATCTTTGTAAACACCCTTCAATCACTAGCTGCAAATCGGTCTGTCCTCAGTGCCACCTCTTTTCTCTGTCCTGATCTGCCACCGTTTTCTCTTCCCGCTCACCACGCATGTTATGTTGTTTTTTTTTTTTTAGCTCTTATTCAGTTCAACTGGTCTATGTCTTAAAAGGGCACTGCATTTCACCTCTACTACTGGGTCCATAGAATCTAAATTTACAGTCAACAGTTACATAAAAAAAAAGTCAATTACTAACTAACAGCAGGGCAAGAATACGACCAAACTTAGAGCTGGTCACACTGCTATCTTATAATCTTCACGTGTGACGTCAGCCTATAGTTTACGTTAGCCTCTGTGTGTTTGTGCCACTAACTGGGGGCTGTACGGTACGCTTTGATAGTTATTGGCTTGGGTCCGAGGTAGCAGAGACAGGGGAACAACTTCTCAGATCCGGCCGGTGAAAACCCCAGCGCCGGGTGCATGTTGGTTGTTGCAAGAATCAACTTACAACCTATTACGACCTATCAGACGGCACATTGATGGCCCTGCGGCTGGCCTGTACTTCCTGCTTGTGTAAGAGGTATTAGGTGATCATGGAGAAAGTGAGGGAACATTGTACTCATGATTCTGTTACACAGAACAGAGCAGTGCCAAACGATGTGCTCTCAATTTTTTCCTGAAATGGAAAAGATGTTATGCTTGCATAATGTGTAACATAATTAGTTGATGAGGTTACAGTGAAAGCCCTTTGGGTAGTTCCTTCCTTTTCATCAACACCCTGTGGACCGCAATATGACTCATAAGACGCCCAAGGACACAGTATGGTGTGAACAATTCACATTGCACATACATTATGTAGTTTATTATGAAACAGCTGGATTGCATAATACTGTTTTTTAATCAAATTGCATAATGAAGTCATTGTGATTCCTAGGTGTCTGTGGGTCCTTCAGGCTAAAGCCTAGCGGTGCTCCCAGAGGGGTTAGTCGGGGGTAATAAGTGTGTTTACTTGAGTACTAAAAGCTGTTCAGGAGAACTCACAGCAGGACCACTCCAGCGTCTAGTCTCCTTCAGAGGACGCTTGTGGTGAGGAACCACGCCCTGCCCTCTCAACGAGATTAGGAGTAGAAGAGCAGGCAGGGCACTGAGAGGGATCACATGCAACCCACAGAAACATGCACAGACCCTTACACAATAGCCCTTGTTGTAAAAAAGACTCGAGGGAGGGACAGGGATCAGAGGAATCAGAGAGAGTGTTGCTCGGAAGCAGAAGTGGTGTCAAGAGAAAATGAGGAAAGCGAAGATTATCCACTTCCCGGGGTCAGACAGTCTATTTGTGTTGACGTATTAACCTATGGCTTTGCAGGAAAGTAGGACTACCTTCCGTGTGTGTCCCAGAATAAACTCTTCTGTGCTTCTTGTTCATTTCTGCGTCTCTCCGCTATGCCACTTCTGTTGCCATTTTAGGTCCAGGTCTCGTTCCTGGCTCTGTCTCTGTGTGTGGAGGTTAAATCTTCACAGCTAAGAGGGACATGGCTATTTGTAGTTCCTTTCCCTCTCTTATTCAACCCTGAAGCTATTCAAACAGTCTGCCTCGTAAAAAAGCCTCTGCATGGACAAAGTGTGCCCTTTTTCACGTTTTCACCCAGATTTCTAACTAGGCTATTATCGTGATGAACTGTGTCGGAGAGAACATTTTCATCAGCCAAGAGCCGGGGGAATGGGGGACATTAAGACAAAAAGGGAACTGAGTCATTTTTATGCAGATTCTGATGCACTCTCCTTCACTCTCAGTCCAGCAGTAAGCTTTCTCCAAATAAAATCAAATTTGATATGTTTGCACAAGAAAACCAGGTGGATTTTTCATTCAATGTCAGGATGGCTAACGGAACTTTTCACAGTTTTTGTACAGCATTTTCTATTACCCCTCAGTGCACTGCTGCCTTGGCAGGGTCTGAAATCAGCTCCCGCCACCAGTTAGCAGTGGCGGGTAAAATCGCCAGGTCGTCCGCCACTGTGACGGACAGGGAAAACGCTGGGGATGGGAATCGAGAATTGGTTACTACTGGAAATCTGTTCCTAGCTGTCTGATTCCTTCGAATCGCATGCCTTCGTGACTTAATTCCTTGTTCCTAACGTTAGCTGTTAGCAGCTGGTGGGCAGCACAGTCCTGCTTGGTAAAATAACGAAGCCACAAACGTTAACGGTTCCATTGACACCATTGACATTGTTGCATTATGATGTGTTCAAGCTCTATTCAGTAAAAATGAAAATGAAGTATTGTAATTGGAAGAAGGTTTATTACAACGTTATCAAGATGTGTTCAAATGTATTTTTGTAAAATTTCGTTTTTGGTGAGAAACTTGAATATTTACAGTTGTTTAAAGATGTGCCGTGGTAAAAAAAAAATGTCATGCCATGTCTTCGCACTGCGTTTCCTATGCAAGATACTGATGTTTGCTTTGTGTTTGACAGCAGCAAATTAGATTTTGTTTGGAGTACAACGCCTTCCTCATTCACAGTAGCTAGTTTTCCAGGGGGAGCTGTTTTTGCTGAATCAGGCTAACTACAGTGCAGCCTCTAAGGTGAAGGCAATTTGAATCTCCTTTCACTGACAGACCTGTGTAGAGGCTGGTGGAAACTCTACACTGAGCACTTGAGGTGAGGTGCTTTGTACTCCACAAAGGCAGAAAATGTGCCAATTCATGGCGTGCTGTAATCAAGTAGACTTGTACTTGGAGCAGGCTGAATGCTGCTTATTGTTTTAAGGGACTTGATCTTTACAAAAGGAACCGAGAGGCAAAATGGTGTATTTTTGTTTGCCTGCTGGCTGACATTCTCTCTCTCAGGGATCAGAATGAACCACCTGTCTCAGAGGATGTTTTTCAGATAAACACATGAATGAATACATGGTAGGTCTTTTTTAAAGGGTAACGTTGGTATTTTTCAACCTGGACTATGTTTTTGTGTCTAACTGACTAATAGGGACTAACATTTCTGAAATTGGTCCAGTATTGAGGGAGAGCGTTGTGGAGCTGTGCAGCTGCTCACAGGCTGTAATATGGTTCTATTGGGGCAAGCTGGCACCGTGATTTACGTCCACTAAAAGTGCTTGTTTTTGCCGTGACAGGCTCTGATTGTTATTATAAGTGTCTGACAACATCATGGAAAAGGTCTCACAAAAGGAGAAGTCTCGTTCTGAAATCTGGCAAGGTGATGTGTTGCTGGAAGACAACGGTGGAATAGTGGAATACATCCATGGTGGAAACGTGAGTGTTGTGTTGAAGTACAGAAAGTGTAGCTTAGTGTTATCTAAAAGATTTTCAATGTTATAGCTGAATATTTAGATGATTTCCACAATGTGGTTGAGGTCTTTGAATTCCGCCTGTATTTATTTGAGCCAGAGTATACAGATATTCAGATTTCATAACAAGACTTCTCCTTGATCAGGTTTTGGACACAATAACAAACAGATCGGATCAAGAGAAAGGTAAGAAAAACATTTTATATATCTGTTGGGTCCGTTCCTTTTAACATTTCGCGACTGTCGGTTACAACGTTATCCCTCAATACTGGACCAATTTAAAATATTGTTGAAACCATTAGTCAGTTAGACACAAAAACATGGCAAAATAGGGTCCAGGTGGAAAAATACCAGTCACCATTTAAGTACTCCATTATCTGCACACAAGATAATTGTCACTCTGAAGAGATGACTATGGAATGCCAACATCAGTACTTTGTTTCATAAATCTATTGCTACTACACTTACAGTCAACCCCAAATTGCATTGAGAAGCCTGCCAACAATCGAGCCAAATAAATGTTCCTTCAAAGAGCATATTAATTACAGCTAATTCATCTCAAAACAACCAAAACAGAGCCTTTTCCCCCTGTTGTTTCTCCTTATGTAGGACTGTACTACTGAGGAACAAACAATGGTCCTGACCTTGTCTATGTGTCACCATGGAGACAAGGCCTCACCATAAAGCATTCCCCACTGTGTGCTGCTGACAGGCAAGCCCTGCCGAAGACATGCTCAACAAGTTCGAGTGCTAAGTAAGACACATCCTGCGGGGTGTAAACACTCATTCCTACAAGCAAGACGTTTAGCTCTACAAACTGTATGAATACATCTACAAACAGATTTGGAATAAGGGAGCTGTGTAAATGTACTAAAGCTAAAAAGATGCTTTAAAGAATTAAGTGTATTCTGTAGTGTATATAGATAATTTTGATCAGTTATCCTATCCAACGTACGCTCTAGATCCCTATTAAGAGTATGTATACCACAGCCACAACAGTCTTTTGTAGAGTGAAATCAGTAGTGATATAAAATGGTCCCCTTGCATGTCTCTTTCACGAGGTTGAGCGACCATCTTTATCCCTTGGGGGATGAACATAGTGTTCTTGTTAGCCTCTTAAGGAGGGATGACATCACCTCTCTTTGTCTTTTACTCCATCGTTGGATGGAAAACACTGTCCGATCAGGGTTACTCTCTCTTTTGAAATTAAGTTAACTCAGTTTCCAAGATAAAATTCCACTAAAATCATCTACCTGTATCTTGTATACTTTTTTGAGATAAAAGCCACTTTCCTACAACACTATATATAACACTATATATTAGAATGTTATGACCTTGACTGAATAAAAATAGCTCAACCTAAGGCGTTTAATATCTCATTCATAAATCCACCTCGCTACACCTCTGACCTGTGTACTACTCACTCAAGGACAAGAGAAGCCCATTGAGCGTAACAGGTGGTCCATGAGAGGCAGTGGCTGAATCCCCCGAGGCGGTCGGTGAGGGACGAGTAAAGCCAGAGAGAGAGAGAGAGAGAGAGAGAGAGAGAGAGAGAGAGAGAGAGAGAGAGAGAGCAGGTGGCAGAAGGCTTAACCTGAGCTAAAACCCATCCAATGAGCTCATCTCTGCAGGCTTAGTCAGCTTCAAGTTGTCTGTTTTCTGCCAAGAGAGCCAGATCTGGGTACTCTCTCCCAGTCGGCCCAGTCGGCCACCAGCCCCCTGCTAATCCGTCTGAGCACTACATGTAGGCCATATGGCTATCTCTTGTCTGCCTGTCTCACAAACAAAGTCATCAGTATACAGTGGGATTGAAGTTATTTGTAGGTACAGTACATATCTGCGTATATTCGTTATGTGACGTTATAGGTAAACAGATTCAGTCATCCTGTGGTCTATAATCTCACAACATCCCTGTGTTGTTGTGACCTATCCCCTCCATTCATGTCACGGCAGCCCAGGTAAGCCCTACTCAAGACATAGGTAAACAGCGGCTTCCCACAACCGCACTGTCTCAATAACAAGTGTGTATATTGTAAACTCTGCTAATCCTTCGTGTTAAACGTGCCTGATTGGACCTGATATAACCCCACAGAGACCATACAGCAAATCTGTCAGTTTGTGATTCTCTCCATAGACATAATAATACAGTATATGAACTATGCTATTCAGGTACAAAATCAACACACTGCAAAACACTTTTTTCTAGCTGAGGTGGAGACAATAACAAAGCCTTGTTATGGTGGCTGTGTCAGCACCACATCTACTTGCTTACCACTCTAATCCCCTGTGTCCAAGCCTATTTTAATGATGTCATGGCAGACAGAAGTGCTGATGTTGTCCTTAAGACTTGGTGTAATTGAATTACTTCTGAGAGGACAGACAAACAAGCCTCTGCGCCGTGGATTATCAGTTTCTAGAAGAGTTCTCTAGTAAAATCCTTCAACAGCAAGAACAGCCCGGACTAATCACACACTTGCATGAATATAATGTTTCCCTCCAGCACTGGCAAAGCTGTTGCTATGCTGTTACTTTCCTGAATTCATCTGCCTACCACCAATATGCCCACTACACCGCCTCAATCAGCCTACACTGAGCAAGGAGACATCTCAGCAGGTTCCCAGTTACGGTGCTCATTATCATTTGCACTCCCTTCATCATCATCACACACTCACACCGTTGGTGCTGTTAAATGGTCTCCAAGAGGGACCGGTTCAAAAGCGAGGGCTGCTGGTAAACAGGGTCCTTGTGGAGCTAGTATGTCCTTCTCATATGGTCACATGGTAACATCCTCATTACATACTGCACGCACAGTGGTCGTGCTCAAAGGACGAGATCCTCTGAGGGGGAAAACGCCTCTGTGTTGTGACAGTAATCCAAGTCCTGTTAGTTTCGTTTTTGCATTGCTAGAATAAATAAATCCCAAACATCTGGTGTAATTTATATGATATGCGTAAGACTAGCCCTCTGCTGTTGTGCATGACTGTCGTCATCACAGGCACTCTATATTCTGTTCATTCAGAAACATTCCTGTCATGGTTTATTCTAATTGAAAACACAATTAGCATAAAGGCTCCATTCAAAGTGGTTTACTTGCCAAATAAATTAGATAGACATCTTATATTGAGTAGAAACAAATCAAGACTGTTGGGAATAGAGTGAACAGAGAGAGGCATCATTTTGTTAGTATAGTATTATTTATATTCACGTCAATGTTTCATTCATTTCATCTATTAATCTACTGATTCTTTTCTTGATTAATCAATTGTTTGTTCTATAGAATGTCAGCAAATAGCAGAAAATAACCATCAGAATTTTTGCCTAAAACATTAATTAATGAATTAATTGATTATCAAAATAGTTGCTGATCCATTTTCTGGTAATCAATTAATCGTTTCAGCTCTAATAGAACTAGGGATAAAGATAACTGATAGTCATCCAATCAGCTTATATCGTGTAACATATGGGTGGAATTATAGTGAGCAATGTTGTGGAGGCTGCAGTTAGCGATAGCGCCAGAAGACAGCAACAGCAATGTCTTAAATTGAATAATAAATGAGTGAAGGCTGGTGTTTAAGATCGCAAAGCACTGAGGGGAAATGGCCAGTGAATGAATATAGCAGCAGCAGTCACTGTCATCCAATTGCAACGGGGCATTTGTTTCAGTAGAACTTTCTGTTCCATAAATGTGTCTTTGCTGTAGTTGGTGCACAGGGTGGCATTAATGACTTAAAAGCAAACCAATTTCAAGACAGATCTTACAAGATTTTCCTTCCAAAGCACTGAAATATTGTTCTCAGAACTAAATTTGCTGCTGAGAAATAAAGAAATAGAGAAAAACAAATCCTACGGCTTGATAGTATGAGTAAAATGGCTGTTGTGCTTAAAGGGGAAGTCTGTTTACAGGTCTTAGTGGGTACTTTTGTGGCTCCAGAGGGAGCTGTGTGGAGTCTAATAAATTGCTTCAGGTGTCCGTTTGGGCAGAAGACTACAAGTTTGAAAATGAAAATAAATCTGGGGGTGTGGAGTTAGAAAGAAGTGAGCTTACATACCAGAAAAAAGATTAAATATGTCAAATGCAGAATGCCAAAAATACCAGGATGTCCTACTGCATCCGGCCGCAATTTGCTTTTCAGGCTAGAGGGTGAAAGTTCAAGGCGTAATGTTATGACGAAGTAGTATGTCCCAATTGTATGCATACTGCAGCCTATATTAGTTGCTACTAGCATAACACGGCCGAACCTCTGACTGAACTGTTGGTGGTTGAGTTGCATTGTCGGTAATGTGACGATAACTCTGGTTGTGCTGCATCGATTTTGTTCTTTTTTTTTAACAATCCATCATGAGTCTGATGGAAGAGCACTGCTAAATTGATGCAGTACTCTTTCAAACAATTAACTGACAGAAAATGACTGCCTAACTGTGGGATGAATCCATAACAGAGATGATTACTACTTGCTGCCCTAGTTGTAACTCTTTGTTATCATTCAAGTCAGACAGACACTAGGAGATGTTTTATGTAAGGAGCGTTACACAGCTCTGCCGTGGTTGATGTCTAATTACACCCCAGGCATTCACTATGGCTTATGAAAGAATCTGACTTTCAGTTGTTAGAAAGGTCACTCTCTCTGCTACAGGTCTGAGTCATACAGCTTTCATTTACGGATGAAATATGACATTTTGAGCTTTACAAATGGGCTGTTTTTAAAAAAAGAGCTGTTGGCTTTACCGAGGTCCCTGCAGATACCTTATCTGTCCAGCCTCATGACAGGCAGGAAGAGGGTTCGGAAACAGAGACATACACCCACTGACCCCATCACTCATTCACGTGCATGCATACTGTATGCACACAGAGGTAAACAGGTCACTGACACACACACACACACACACACACACGACGGCCATCTCACCTGGTCATCCACTCTGTGGGCCACGATCGTAGCCGCCTCCTCGTGCTCGGCATCATTGAGCGGTCGGACCCTCAAGGCAACCTGCGGCACACAGAGTGAATTTAGTCCACCTTGAATTCAATCAACACTAAGATATTTAATTTACTGAAATTATAGGTTAGAAAATGAATTGATGGGTAGGAACAACATTTACAGCACACAGGAGTACTTTAGCTTCTACAATAAATTAGTTCTTATTTACAAAGCATGTGTGTGTGGAGTCTGTATTGACTCAGCTGTAGCTAGAGTTGTAATTGAATTGTACATGTGTTGAGAGTACTTGTGAAAGTGCTGAAAGAATGTGTGGAACAGGAGAACATTTTGGTTTATTTGTCAGTTGCAACGTATGTGTGAATTCCTCTAAACTCCCTCGATTTTTAACATCAAAATCAGTTTACAATAGGGGTGTAAGAAAATATCGATACACATGAGTATCGTGATATTATGTTTTGTGATCCGACGGCCCGCTGTCAGGCCCGGACGCTATTCGATCTTTCGGAGGTCGTAGCGGGCTCAGTTTTTAAGATGGAGTGAAGGTACTGGTAAAATATGAAACTAGAAAACCTAAGCATATCATACCAGCTTATCATGAAGGAGGCTAAATAACGTATTCTACATACTATGACAGCTTTTCTAAAATTAGATCGGAAAAAATCGCAATACCTCGACTTGCTTACAGTGTCACAATCTATTGAATCGTTACCCCAGTATAATGATACATGATTCTTGCCAATACACAGCCCTAATTTACAAGTCGTGAAACCAGGTGAATAATGTCTTCTGTGGCCTTCTGTGGCCTTCTGTGGAGGAGCTTTGTCAAGTCTTAGGATATAACCCTGGAAGATTACATCGAGATTATCTTGGTTTGACATTTCAGAGTATAAAATGTACTGCAAAAAAAGGGGATGTAGAATTTGAAATATGTAGGGATATAACCGGGCATGGACAGTCTAAAGAAGGTGTAGTATCCAGACTTATCAAAGCTTGACCCAGAGTAAGGACTAACAGTCTGGATATCCTCATCAATTTTGACCATTTAAAAAAGAAAGAAATTTCTCTATTCCATTGAAATGCAATACAAACATTGCATGAGTAATCTTTTAAATGTCAAGCACAGGATGGAAGAATTATTTACAGTCAACCAGATAATAAAGAACAGTCTTATTTAGATGGTTCTGTTTTTTTTCTGTGTGAATGTGCATATTATCCTCGTTTTCACATGTTTTTTCTATCTAGTTTCAAGTCCCACAGGCCAAACACATGCAAGTTAGGTCAATTGGAAACTCAAAATTGTCCACAGATGTAAATAAGAGTATAAAAGTTTTTGACTGTATGTGTGTGGGCTGGTGGCAGTGCACTTACCGCTAACTTTAATGTAATAAATAGGTATAGAAAACAGATGGATGCATGGATTGACTATCCAATTAAACTCCACATTTAATCACTTCACAGCCTGATTACTGTGAATTTCTCCTCCAAAAATAAGACAAAAATCAGAGTGATGGCATTTTCCCCACAATCAGCAACACTCAAAAACACACCTGCAATCTTAGGGGGTAAATTAGCCTTCCCTCATGAACACCGGGTAGCGTTTGGCAGAGACAAAACCACTAATTGAGTGGAACATTGCATTATTACATTAATACACTCATGCACGGCCACCTTGTCGTTAATTTCTCTCCCTTTCTTCCCATAAAAACATTCACAGATCATTAGGAAAGCGTTCGATGGGAGTAAATGGGACAAAAACACACAGTACCAATCACAGCGGTGGTGTCATGTACCCAGAGGCTGGCATGCATGTGACCCACAGACATACGCAGTTAAATAAGAGGAATGCAAAGGGGGAATAATAAAGCACTCTCTCTGTCAACACCCTGTTGAAAGTGTATTACATGCTGGACAAGGGAGAGGCCAGGCAACTGAAACAGCCACTTTAATTATTCAGATATGGGTGCAGTGCAGGTCATGTAAAGCTGGGAAATGTAAAATATAACACCAACAATGGATGCTGTTAGGAATATAAAAAAGAAAAGTCTAGCTTAGAGTGTAGTCTAGCTAAAAATACACTTTATTAGATATACCTGTACAATCTAATGCAATCCAATGCATGCAAACTGGGGATTAGTAAAAAGGGGAAGTAGAATTTGAAGGTTGTAGGCATATAACTGTTTAACCATCAGGGGCGATTTAAAGAAGGTGTAGGATCCAGACTTATCAAAGCTTGACCCAGAGAAAGGATTAAAGTCTGGATATCCTGATCAATTTTGACCAATTAAAAAAGAAAGAAATCTCTCTAGAGTAGACCTGTACAATTTAACGCAATCCAATGCATGCAAACTGGGGATCGTGTAAGGCTGGGGAATCTGAAATATAACACCAACAATGGATGTTCTTAGAAATATAAAAAGAAAAATCTAGTTATTTAAAAAAAATACAGAAAAATATACTTTATTAGGTACCCCTGTACAATCTAATGCAATTCAATGCATGCAAACTGTTCAGCCATAAATTCTACTTTTATGATGCCTATAATATTCACAGTTTTTTGACACAATCATAGAAATACATTTTAACATTTAGATTATAGTGGGTGCTAGTATTTTACTGGACTGCATTATACCCAGAGGTGTTTTCCCCTAATATGTATGTAAATAGATAGATAGATAGATAGATAGATAGAGGGATAGATGGATAGATGGACAGATGGATAGTAACTTTATTGATCCTGAGGGAAATTCAAGTTTCCAGCATCACAGTTCCATAGTGCAAAAACATGTTAGTAAAAAGGCAGTAAAAAAGTTAGTAGTGCAAAGTACAACAAAATATACCAGATATAAAAAATACAAGGAGATGAAGAAAACTATTAAAAAAGTGAATATAGTGCAGAATAGACTGTTAAAAATGTGTATAGTGTACTGTGTGCATCTATATCTATCTATCTATCTATCTATCTATCTATCTATCTATTATATCCAGAGGTGTTTTCCCATAATATGTATTTAAATAGGAAGGAAAAACAATAAGAAACATCTCTTAAAGAAATGTAGTCCAGTACAACACCACTTTGACCTCAGTAATCTGCATTTCAAACAATGTCAACACAAACTGGACATCATACAAGTAGACTTTATGGCTGTATTGGATTGCATTAGATTGTACAGGTGTATCTAATAAAGTGACCACTGAGTCAGTCTGCAGCACATCTCTGGGTTTGTTTCTTTGTACATGGTAAAGATTTATTGTTAATGACTAAAGGGGAAACTCATGTAACCTAAAGGATAAAAACATTATAACTCAGAGCATTAAAAGCAGCATTAAAAGAACATTATAGTAGTGGTAACTCACAGTGAGTTGGTGCTCCTTTGACTCTCCAGTGTCCTTCATGGTCTCCAATGGTCACCAACGGTTCCCAACGGTCAGAGTGAGAACGATAATGAGTCAACGGTTAAACTGGACACTGGACCGTCCTCCTCTCTGTCTTCATGTCTTCACCTGCATGTCAACAAACACCTGCACACACACTCAACTACTCTGTAGAGCTGGTGTAGAGGCTTCAGACAGCAGGTAAACAACCTCGCGTCGTGTCTTTTGTCCACTTTAACGACCTCTCTTCGTCTTTAACTGTCAGTCCACAGCTAGTCTCTTCTCTTCTCTTGTTTTCTTCCGTTAAAGTGCGTCGACGCTCCGCAGCTCGTCCTCTGTGTTTCAGGTTAGAAACACGAGAATAGTAATTCACCTGGCAGCAGACGGAGAGCTGGAGAGAGAGAGGAGGTGGTGGAGGAGCAGCAGTCCACCTGCTGTACAGTCACTACTTCCCTGTGTGGTCTGGTGTGTCTGTCCTCCTCGCTGCTTCTCTCCGCTGCCCTGCTGCTGCTGCTGGTTGCTATTAGTGATGTGTAGGACGCGAACGAGCCGGTTCATTGAGCCGGCTCTTTTAAGTGAACGCTAAGAGCCGGCACCCATCTGATAGCCTTTTTTTTCTGTGCGGTGCGGTGCGCTGAGGTGCGGTGCGCTGAGGTGCGGTGCGCTGAGGTGCGGTGCGGTGCGGTGCCCTGAGGTGCGGTTCAGTGCGTTGCGTTGCGGTGCACAAATAGCAGACAAGATGAGTGACAGTTGGAAACGAAGCAGCATGTAAAATTACGATATTCTGGAAATTATAAGGTTTAGTATAATTATATTGGATAATTCAAGTGATATACTGTATGTGCACAATTACTAATCAGGTGCAGTGCTATGCGTTGCGCTGAGGTGCGTTGCGGTGCGGTGCACGAATAGCAGACAAGATGAGCGACAATCGGAAACGAAGCAGCATGTAAAATTACGATATTCTGGAAATTATAAGGTTTAGTTTAATTATATTGAATAATTTAAGTGATATATGTTCACAATTACTAATTATAGGAAAAAACAGCGCTAAATTTGGCTGAATTATAATAGGCAGAAGTGCTAAAATGAAGAGCCGTTTGGGAGCCGAAAGAGCCGTATCTTCTTGGTTGGCTGGGCCAAATGATCTGGCTCACTAAAATAGCCGGAATTCCCATCACTACTGGAGATGCGCGTTCTGTCAAGCTAGCTAGAGCTAGCTAAACAATGCTAACAGCTACTTCCGCTTATAAAATAAAAGCCTGGATTGTATTTTTTTTCTTTCACAAATGTACAGTGGTGGAATTTAACTATGTACATTTACTCAAGCACTGTACTTATAAGTACAACTTGAAGGTACTTTACTTAGGTATTTAAATTTGATGCCAGCCTACTTTATAAGGTTAGCCCACTTCTACTTTTACTCCATGAACGTTACCGGAAGTTAGTGTAGCCTACTTTATTTTACTCCACTACATTTATTTGACAGCTTTAATTTGCAGATTTTGATTATTAAATAAATCAACTAATGATATTATTAATATTTATTTAATAATAATAACAATAATAACAATACGAATTGTTATTATTATTATTATTATTAATATAATTAATCATATTTTTTCTGAAATTAGGTATTTTGCATTAAGATTACTTTTACCTTGGTATTTTTGAGTATATTTTAATGCTAATACTAGTGTTTTTTTACTCAAGTAAGATTTGAAATGCAGGGCTTTCCACTTCACTACATGTATTTGACAGCTTTACTTTGTAGATTAGAATATTAAATAAATCAACTAATAAATTATGATATATTGTTATAGATTAAGCAACTCAATAGTGTAGTAAGTAGTTGAAATTAGCCTAATGCACATACATATATATACATATATAGATAGATAGATAGATAGATAGAAAGATAGATAGATAGAAAGATAGAAAGATAGATAGATAGATAGATTTTATTTTCTGAAATTAGCTATTTTGCATAATGAGTACTTTTACCTTTTGGTATTTTTTAACTACATTTTGATGCTAATGTATGTTTTTACTCAAATACGATTTTAAATGCAGGATTTGTTACACCATGGTATTACTACTTTTACTTAGCCTATGTAAAAGATCCTAATACTTCTTCCAGCACTGCAAATGCAAACATATGTACATTATACCTGTTGGCTATAGATTGATTTCTTTTTTTTTTGACCTTCTAAAATGTTCCATATTAACCTAATATCGTGGTATAGGCTACTGTGTAAAGTTAAACACTGCAGAAGTTAATACAGTTTCCAATGAGCAGCACTTTTTGCGAGACTATGCTGACATCTGCTGGAAGAATAAAAAAATACCTTACAGTGCCCACTTTCAAACAACTTGTATGCCACAAGACTTTAGGACACTTTAATGACAACAGTTTTCCCTGTGGTGCCGTGCACCCAAAGGACATGAACACCCAACAACGAAGTGAAGACACATCAAGTTGTACTCAAAACGGATTTATTCAACTCACAATTAGACCCCAAAGTTTTGTGGTCACACACAAAATTAAGCACCATTCTCAGTGCCTGTACAATGTAACATGCTTAAAGAAATGACACTTAAAATAAAAAATAATTATTAAACAAAACTGCATGTATTAAACCCCTACAGAACATCATTTGTTAGTCGACACAAACATGTACTGTTTGGATGTTTTGAATTTATGAAAATAATTACCTGAATATTCTCATTAATCGTGGTTAGAGCAGCACAGCTTCCCAAGTTATGACAGAAACTACAACTTTATTGTATTAGCTGGATTAGATATGTAGAGAACATGAATTAATTAATGGCCCTTTAGGAAGTACAAAAAAAAAATAGTGATCCTGTGTGACGTCGCCACACAAAACTAGAAAAAATATATAAAAAATTGGCACATTGTTTGAACAAAATCAAAATAAACCACATCAGGATGAGACAACTTTGCTGTTATTGTACAACTTATATACAGAAGCCGTGGTCTCCAGGAGATTTAGCACCAAAGCTTCACTTTGCAGGCGTGTCTGTGTGTGAATGTAAATAAATTATACCTCAACAATACCTCCTGCTGTGTGCTGCCAGTGCTGGGTTTGTGCTTCACAAAATATCAAGCATGAAGCGTAACACATAGAAAATAATATGTTTACATCGGCTGTCACATTTTTCCTCTTTGGAGACCTGAATGTAAGGTTTGTATTGTAAAAATGTTTTTACTTTATAGTGAACTATGTTTTACTGCAGTGAGAAATTAATCCTCAAAATTGCTTTCATTAAAGTTACGTTTAGTCGTGTTTTACCTGAAGAACTCAGGTATATAAACCTTCCCTCAATGCTTCACCAATAGATGACAAAGCATGACAAACATATTAAGAGCATGTTAAGTTCGACAGCACGTGTCAGGAATATTTTTTTAGCAAGTTCCCCATAAAATGCCTCGGGGTAGAGAGGTGTGATTAATCATTTATGAGCACACAGAGAAGAGTACCGATATGTTTCCATTGTCCTCCTGGACCGATGAGACGTTCCACGCTGCCCTCTGTGATGCTTGGTAGTCGCCACACACTCTTTTTGTCTGTCGAGCGTGTGTGTGTGTGTGATCTGTGATGCTGTTCCCCCTCCTCGGGTCAGATAAAGAAGTCTATGCTTGGAAGTCGTTCCCAAAGTGTCTAATCTGTTCCTCGGTCATGGACAGATAGGTGGCCCGCATACTGGGGGAGTACTGTGGAGGTAAGAGGTAAACACACAGACACACACGGAGGACGTTACAAAGCTGATTCTGTGAAGCTAAAGGTGAGGTTTCACAGTCTAATCATCAGCTAAAAAGAAAAAGAAAATGTCATGAGGGTTTAAAGGAATAGTCCACAGAAAATCCATCTTATGAGGATCAATTTCTCACCATGTGTTGGATTGAAAGGCTCTCTAAAGATTTACTATGGCAGTGTCGTTATTTCACCAATAAATCACTAAATATGCTACTTGAACATGTAGAACTGTTACTTAAGGACAGAACTGGCAAGGTGTTTCCTTGTTTCCAGTCTGTATGCTACGCTAACTGTATCCAATAGCTCCGGTTTCATATTAAAGGCACAGTGTGTAGGATTTGGTGATATCTAGTGATGTGGTTGCAGTACAGATTTGAGAGCAGCATCAATCCTCTCATCTCAACTCTCAGCAAGAAAGCGATTTCCTTAAAATGTCATACTATTTCTTTAAAATTCCTCTCATTTCAGATCCTGCTGTTCCAGAAGTTGTTCCCAATATGCTCCCACTGGTTTTCATCACCTGACCTCCACACCCACCTGCACACATTCTCCCAATTCCCTCACCTGCTACCCAGTATATATACCTGCCCTTTACACCCGCTACTACACCATCTCTGCATACCAATAACCATACTACTATACTATTTAGTACATAAAAAAAAGATTCAGAATGTCTTAATACGTAGTATGTGAAATGCAGTATGCCAACAATAACAGGATACTACATCGCATTGTGCAATATGAAAGTCAGCACGCTTTTCTGTCTATTTGGACCCAAAACCCTTTGCACAGCAGATATATGAGTAAGAGGGTCAAAGTTCAAGGCACAATATTATGACGAAGTAGTATGTCCCAATTGTATGTGTACTGCATGCAACAGTATGTACTTTGTAAGGGCAGCTGCAGTACGTACTAAAAGTAAAAAGAAAAATTAAGCGATTTGGAACGCAACCAATGTTTAGCCTTTTTTGTTCTTGTTTTTTTCCTGCCTGGCCTTTTGGACTTTGGCTTGTTTCCACTGAGTACCTGTTACTGGGTGAATTCAAGTCTGTGAATCCAAGCCGACTACAGTCGCTGTCAAGCACGCCACAAACTTTTAAGAGCCACCTTCAAGCCTACAGGTGCCGAGTGTTTTATGCTCAAAATATAGATTTTCTGCGCAGTATTCCTTTAACTCATACCTACAAAACTGACTCAAGTTCAAACAAATCAATCCATCACTCAGTAAATGTACAATTAGTAACACGTCAATCACTTTAACATTAAAACTGTGACATCCCTCTAAATCTTTCAATAAAATAAATTCTATAGCCGTACACATCGCCTGGTGGCAGTACAAGCTATAGAATTGAATGACTGGAGCAGAGCTGCATGCACAGGGAGGCTAACTGTGAGGAGACCCAGACACAGAACTACAGTACTATCCTGTGAACACCAGGGGCAGACAAACCCTCACTAACCCAAACAGACTTTCTGGAATGAGGACAACAGGTAGTGAGATAAGAAGCCATGCCAAACAGGAAAACCGCACAGGAACCAAACGGAGAGATGAGTGAAGTGGAGGAGAGGGGAAAAGACAGAAGATGCAACAGAGGGAGTTCACCCTGAGGAAGAGTTGAAAAGACTTACTCGGTTTCTATACTGCTGAGAGTATATCTCCAAAAGTTGATTAAAAAAAAAAAAGAGGAAATATAGAAATGAAAGATACAGACAAACACATGACAAACAAACAAACAGAAAATATATAAAAGAAGCTGTTAGCTGCAGACTACTGCATGATGCTGTACAGTTGAAGTCATGAGGGAGAATTCAATTACACATCACTTGCTGGCATTAATTAGGACAGAAGTCAGAAGACAAAGTCACACACACATTTTTTTAGTTAATTCAAGTTGGAACTAATAAAAAAGATGACTGGCATTAACAAAATAACTCTTCTTATTCATCTATAAACTGTATTAAAACTGTAGAAATAACATGAAAAGTAGAAAATATGTTGATCCTTGTTACATATTTTTGTGGAATTTAAAGGGAGACACCCCAGTTGAATAGGGTAACTAATATATATCACCATGAAACTACCCCAGCTGATTACTTACAGTAAGACAATTCATTTTTGTATTACAAGTTTTCTGAAAATGTATGTTTAAATATGCAAATGAGGCATTATCTTATTAAATATGTGCTAATTTGTATACATTTCCAGAACAGTAATGTGATCATTGGAAAAAGCCAGGTTCAAAATTCTTGTTTCTTTGTTGACTTATTAGAGTCAAAAGTTTTTATTAGGGCTGTCAAAGTTAACGCGATAATTATGCAAATTTGTTTTAACGCCACTCATTTTTTTAACGCATTAACACAACTTGTGATATTTCGGTTGTAGCAGGCTCTTTAAAGCTAGAGTGAAGATACTGGCATCATATGAAACTAGAAAACCTAAGGAATCCATCGGTACCAACCATGTCATACTAGTTTGTCGCGAAGAAGGTTAAATAAC
Organism: Sebastiscus tertius; assembly: GCA_916701665.1. Lineage (NCBI taxonomy): Eukaryota > Metazoa > Chordata > Actinopteri > Perciformes > Sebastidae > Sebastiscus > Sebastiscus tertius. Next base: position 19,225 of record CAKAOH010008262.1, on the reverse strand, counting down.
GCTCCAAACTTAAGCATAATTTTGGCTAGGAAAAACTGGCATGGCCATTTTCAAAGGGGTCCCTTGATCTCCGACCTCAAGATATGTGAATGTAAATGGGTTCTATGGATACCAACAAGTCTCCCCTTTACAGACATGCCCACTTTATGATAATCACATGCAGTTTGGGGCAAGTCATAGTCAAGTCAGCACACTGACACACTGACAGCTGTTGTTGCCTGTTGGGCTGCAGTTTGCCATGTTATGATTTGAGCATATTTTTCATGTTAAATGTAGTACCTGTGAGGGTTTCTGGACAATATTTGTCATTGTTTTGTGTTGTTAATTGATTACCAGTGATAAATATATACATACATTTGCATAAAGCAGCATATTTGCCCACTCCCATGTTGATAAGAGTATTAAATACTTGACAAATCTCCCTTTGAGGTACATTTTGAACAAATAAAAAATGTGCGCTTAATCACGATTAAATATTTGAATCGATTGACAGCCCTAGTTTTCACAGAGGGAATTTTACTCTTTGTATCACTCAATAACTCAGTAAATACTCTCAACAGCCATAAAAAAAAATCAATTTTCTTTCCACAAGTCTGAAAGAAGACATGTTATGGAAGCAAAATAGCTCAAAATCTCAAAATTGACTGGTGAATGAAAAGAGATGTGTCTCCCCTTAAACCTCTACGCATAACAAACAAATCTATCAAAAATAAAATATGTATTTGGTTTGTATTTCCTGACCTGATGATCACAACTTGCCTCTTTAAATCATCATTTAAAAAGGTTAAAAACACACTGATCTAAAGTCAATTAGATATCTGCAGAATGCACTTCACTGCTGCATTACATCACACACTTTTGCGGCGTGTTATTAAAAGGCCGTGCCCAATGAAAAATTAATCCAGTATGTTTCTATTTTTATCTCCGTGATGTACAGTAAGAGGAGACGACAAGTGGCCCAGCGAGGGGCAAATTTATTCACCGAGGAAGAAAGCATTTAGTGTCAACAGTGAGACAGTTTATGGTTTAAGACCCGGGTCACCCCCTCCTGGGAATGTGGCCTGAGAGAGGCTAAACGATGTTCACTTCATGATTAAATATTAACCACATTACTTCTCCTCTCCTTGCTTTGGTAGTGTAAGTCAACCTCGGTTAGTTATAGAAGGCAGAAGAAGGCACGAAAGAGTTTCTTGTTAAATACCTTTAAGAACTTCTTTAAGGTTATTAGATATGGCTTAAGAGGAAGTGAGCTGAGTCACCGATGCATGTTATTTCTACTAAAACAATTTCCTGTGCTTTAAAGGCTAAATCTGTCTGTTAGCTCAGAGGGAAGTGACATCATAGGAAGGACTTGGCCTCTGGGACCCAACGCACCGAGGGGGGTGGAGATCCTCGTCCTATCAGAGGAACGTTCTCGTACCGCGGGTTTCCCCCGAACAGAGCCGTCTGGTTCCTGAGAAAGAGTAAAAAGAAGGAAGCCGCTCAGACCAAATATGACATTTAGAAAATTTTGCTCCATGGTTATTTCCGTTCACTCACATGTACTCGGACACGGGGGCGTTGGAGACGGCCTGGGCGGGCGGGTGCAGGCTGTTCTGGCTGCCCATGCTGCTGCTGTAGCTGCAGAAGCTGTGCATGTTGGTGAGGTTGGGGTTCGGAGAGGCTATCCTCCTCACCCGCGGGTTGAACGGATCCTCCTCGTCGATGTCGTCGTAGTCTCGTTCCCTAGAGGAGGAGAGAAACATCAAGAGAGAGGAGCCAGATGGTCGGCTTAGTTAGTTAGTTAGTTTATTGGCAAACTGTGAGGTGTGCTGGAGGAAGAGACACGAGGCAAAGATATGGTGTGAGGTGAAAGGAAGCGGTGCATGCCGACGTTCTAAAAACAAGTTCATTATTGCAATTTGGTCGCTGATTTGGCTGCTTATCAACATGGTCAGTAGGAGCAGCAGCAGCGGCTGTGACACACAGTGAACTAATGTACTTCAGCTACTTCTTCTCTGAGTCATAACTCAGTCAAATCTGAAGCTACACACGATACACATATTTTTAGATTCAGTGTAACTCACTCGATATACTACTACTCACACAGAATATTATTTTCTCAGATAATAACGAATAAACATCCATGAATCTGTTTAGAAATCATAGAGAAAAAAAGATGCTCTATAACTGCAGAACCTGAGAATCATCACATTTTTAGATTTTCTTCAGTATCAAAGTAAACTAGTGATAGAAGTGCACGCTGTCAGACGAAAGCACACAGTAGACACAGATTAATGCCAGTGGATTAGATCTGCGATGGTTAACTGATTAGTTGTCAACTATTAAATTAATCGCCAACTATTTTGATAATCGATTCATTAATTTGAGTCATTTTTTAAAGAGGAAAAAACAGTCAAAATTCTCTGATTCCATCTTCTTAAATGTGAATATTTTCTGGTTTCTCTACTCCTCTATGACACTAAACTGAATATCTTTGAGTTGTGGACAAAACAAGACATTTGAGGATGTTATCTTGGGCTTTGGGAAACACCGATCATCATTTTTCAACATTTTCTGACATTTTGTAGACCAAACTTCTAATCGATTAATCGAGAAAATAATCAAATTATTAATCGACAATGAAAACAATCATTAGTTGCAGCTACTTAAAGAAGGTATTTAGTAGTCCAACACCTTGCAGTCACACAACTGAATTTGTATTTGTAGTAATTGTACAACTGTAAAAAATATTCACACACACACACGCACGCTCTGGTCGGCTCGTACTGTACAGTAGCTGAAGCTGCATAGAGATGGCTGCAGGATGAAATGAGGCCGCTCAGGCAGAGAAGCAGAGAACGAACTGACCTGCAGGCAATTTGTCTCCATGCCCTGGGAATGGCACACAGCATGACAGTGAGGGCACAGGCTGCCAGGGAGGAGAAGAGGCAGAGGTAGAGTACACCCTCCACCCCGTCGTAGCACACCCCCACCATCGCATCCAGGTAGTCCTAAGCAGGTCAAACAAATAATATAACACAGAGACAAAAAGGGACGATGCACAAACTGAAGCAGAGCACTTAGAGCGCTGGAGTGTGTGTCGTCTCCGGGAAGACATATACTTCATTCGTGCACATTCAATGGGATGTTCAACATTATTCATGTAAACTGCACTGCAGTCATGAGCCACACTGTTCATGTTTAACAGTGAAGGAAAGTCACACATCCGAAAACACGGCTAGAAAAAGTTATTCTCATTAAATTTGAAATTATTTCTGCTCTGTTCCCCCAGTTCCATTTTCAGTTTGGTGCTGAAATCCTGCGTGGCCACTTAACTCTCCTGTTGACCTAGTTGTGCTGCTGTGATGCCAATTAGGATGCAGTGAACGAACCTTGTTGAGCCCCCTGCAGTCCAGCAGGGCGGTCAGCTGGTGCAGACTGGCCTCCGAGGAGTTGAGCAGATGCTGGATCCCCAGTAGGTCTCTCTGTGGAGAGGTCACCAGACAGACAGTATCACTGACAACACCAGAAAAATCCTTCTAATGCTACTCCTAAAATAATATGACTCTGTTGTACTACAGCATTAAAGTATTGGTGTTTGTGTGTGTGATACCTCAGCTGTAGGAAACAGAGGCACAGCAAACTGCAGCAGACCCTGGATCTGGATCTGCATGGTGGTCAGGGACCTCTGGAAGATGGTCAGAGGCTGCGAACAAGAAGTTAGAGAGAGTAAAGAGCATGCAAATGAAAAGTGAACACTGATCTTAAAGCAGCAGTAGGCCAGATTGGAGCAAATATGATTCAAAAAACATATTTTTATAAAACGGTCACTATATCGTGACAGTAGTTTAGTGGCAAAAACAAGCATTTTTAGTGGATGTGTGGACGTAAAGTGACGGTACCAGGTTGCCCCAAATGATTACATTACAGCCCGTTTAGCGGCTGGCTTCTGCAGCATTTTCCCTCAATACTGGACCCCATTAGTCACTTAGACACAAATACATGGGGAAATAGGTTGAAAAATGCCAAAGTTACCCTTTGAGGGAAGCATCATAATGAAAGAGTCAGCTTACAGCGTAGAAAGTAAAGCTTCTCAAGGCTATTTAATGGAGCTGTTGTCAAATGATATGATGTTCTTGCATTTTCTTAAAGAGTATGCAGACTTATTGTCCTTCCACAAAGTGAAAACACATGGATAGCTAACATAATGCATCTTATTTTTCTGTAATTTAATTTATTTGTTTCTTCAAAACGAACGAAACAATCTAGATATATGAATAGCAAAAACCACAAGTGGGCCGCTGATAAGAAACCCCCAAAAATCTAATAAAACGGCGAGACAAAACACAATATCAATCAATTGAGTTAAGATCAATAATTTGAATGTAACTCAATTTTGACCAAATATATTACTATGTTATGTCTTTGTAGGGCAGTGAATTGATAAGAAATATCGTATTACTACATTACAGTCTGTGTGTCATGTGTAGGTTTATGTTCCCACCAACAGGGGGCAAAATAAGCCTCCACATCCAGTATCATATAGGTGGATAAACCTGCCTGAAAACTCCTTCTGTCCAATGCCTCTTTTTAAATTAAAACATAATGAATTAATCTGTCACATCTCCAAAGTAAAATCTTCACAGTCACCCAGCCTAACAAGAGTATCTGGAACCCCCCCTGGCCTATGTGTTAAATTGGAACAGGATATGCTCAATTACCTCGACCATCTATAAATGTAATTGCTTTCCAACGATCTGACATTTTTTTTCTCTTGATCTGCGAGACTGTCCGCGGTCAAACCGCTCTCCGCAGCACAATCTAACAGCCTGATCAGACATGGCTGTTTTATTTGAGCTCCTTCTGAGCCAAATAAAGTAAAAATAGGACAGAGAAAGTGGATAGAGGAGGACAGAGAGACGAGATGACGCTGATAAGAATAGAAAAAAAAAAGAACTGTGGAAAGAAGCAGAGTTGACGCAGGAGTATAAAGCCCCAGAGCGCTGAAATACAAGGGCACGGAGGGCAGAACTACAGGGCAGCGCTGCGGTTCAGGCTGAGAATGCGTGATAGAGAAAGAGACAGAGAAGGGAGAGCTGGTATGTTTGCCAATCAGTGTGGATCCCTGTATCTAGCAGCTTGCTTGTGAACTTTGCACCTGTTGGGGTATCTGTGTGGCAGAGAAAAGAGTGCTGACTTTGTTTACCAGGCGGGGTGACGGCTGTCTGCCCTCTGCTGCCGTGCTCTTGTTATCCGCGGGGCATGTCTACCAGAGCCAGATATAATAAGATCTGAGCTCCGCTGGGCCAGAGCGCGCACAAATTGACTTCACCGCTGACTGATGTCAGCGGTGAAGCCAGTGATGTGACCCATAATATCAACTCTGCTTCTCTGAAGAGGAACCTCACAATAACTCAGAAGAGTTGCTGCAGTTTTATAGCCTTTTGTTGAGCAACTTTTTGACATGTTTTGTGCTTGTTTGCTTGACGCATGCCAAAGACTGAAGAAATACAGGAGAAAGAGACAGAGGGAAGAGTGATGGGGACATCCTGGGAGATAGTGTCGGATGCTTTAGTGCTGAAGTGAGGTGAAGTTAGGATGTAAATCAGACAGACGGGGCTGGACAGAGAGAAAGAGAACTCCCCATCCAGCACTGATTTAGTGGATTACAGGTCAAAAAATGTGGCAGTAGGCAGTATATTTTTGGCATCATTGGGAAAAAATTTGATAATAACCTTTCAGCATATTGTAATTCAAGTGTTCTGAGAGAAAACTAGACCTCTACACCTCCTCATGGCTCTGTTTTCAGGCTTTAAAAAATCTACTTTTGCCAATCACAGGTCATTTCAGAGAGAGAGAGCGTTCCTATTGGCTGTGCTCCGGCTGGTGGGCGGTGCTTGGTATTTCCTCAGCTTGATCTCAACATGGCTGCCAGGTCACAAACTCTCATTTTACAGCTAAACAGTACACTACAAGATGATTCTGAAAACATTTGTGGTGTAAAATAGGCATTACAGTAACAGAATATTGATTCATATTTGATCAGCGCTGCCTAGTTTCAACGTTTGATCGGAGTTTGCGAGTGATTGACAGCCGGCTCTCATAGACAGCAGCTGGACGGCAGGCTCCAGATCAGCTCTGATTGGTTGTTTTCCTCCAGTATGTGAAATCTTGCAGATACCATTAGGAGCACCGGAGGACACATGATTTTTTTTCAGATTACCTGTCTCATGCACTACTGTCAGGATATAAATTAACTTTTTCTAATCATTTTTGTTCCAATTCTACGCACTGCGGCTTTAAAAGTTTGAAAACAATTAGGTTGCATAAAACCATCTCTTCAACAGCATTTAAATGACTACATTTCAATATGTAGCGAGGCCCTGCTGCACATTTAAATACAGTCATTTCAATGCTGTTTTAACTAGTATTATGTAACGTAGACACTGGGCCGTAGCCAGGATTCTCCCTTAATTATTTGGATTTTTCATATTTTATTTATCAGTTAATGTTTGATTTTTTTCAACTAAATGAAGCTGTTTTAACCAAGACATGTAGACATCTTATGACCTGAAATTCACCAATCTTATGCTCAGCAGGTCACATAATATCACACTGATCCTGTTTCCTACCTGCTGGAAGGGGTTGGACAGAGTCTGGTTGCAGTAAAGGTAGTAATGAACAATATCTGTGAATAAACAGGGAGAAGAAGAAGCTGGTTTAAACACATTTTAAACCATCATTTTTTTTACTTCATAGTGTCACGGCCTCAGCTTCATGCTCTCGTAATTACAACATTGTTCCTATTATTCACTCTGAGACTCACCAGCACCGAGGATGCCTTTTGTCTGGCTCATGAGGTACTTGTCAGGGGACACGCAGAAATCACTTGTGCCCTGAAATAAACACATTAGGCATGTGAGAGAACAAAAAACAGCTGAAAAGAATGAATGAAAGGAGGAGGTTAAAAAGAGAAATTAATAAAGAACCATGAAGAGAAGGACTGAATTAGAGTGTCAACTACTCCACCTGATGTTAATAGCTCATTAACACTTCTTTTTGACATCATTCTTATCACTTTTTGGCACAGAAAGGAAAATAAAAGAGGAAAAGGCTGCTCTAATAATCCACGTTAACACGTCTAGACAGGAATACTTTTCAGTTCTGTCACTCAGAACCACTTTCACTCCACCGCGCAGCGCTAACAAGAAACCTGCCTTGGCAAAATAACAAAAAGTGAGGAGCGGTTGTCTCTTTCGAACTGCGCTGTCTGAATGCTAAATGTCCCTGGGGCTCGGGTCAAACACACTGTGGTGCGTAGCTTAACCTTCTCTGGGGGGGCTAATGAGTTCCTCATCCTCAGCAAAGACCCAGCCAGTTTGTTCGAAAGGAGCAGTTCAGGAGCAAGTTTGTTAGACTTCCTGAAGGGAAAGCAGTGATTCTTTGAGTTCTTACTACCCGCTGTCTGTAATTAAGAGTTCTGCGAAGGAGTGCATTCATTATGCATTCACTTATTGTGCACTAAAGGCACTAATTTAACTGCAGTCTACACACACACACATTAAAGATTCCCACGAAAGAAACACAAAAACATCCGACATGCACACCTGTGAACACAAAGAGCCTCAGAAAGACAAACAAACACACTGATACACCATACTGGCACGCACGTTTCTTCTGGATGTCAGTGGTTGTCTGACATCATTAGAGCGCAGCAACACAACTCGTTCTCATTTAAAGTGGGACACGGCAGCAAGTCTGGCTGCAGCCGCAAGTACAACTCTGAGTCAGGGCGGAGGAGGTCGGAGAAAGCATTGCAGTGGTTTTCAGACACGCCGGTTTGACGGCTAAGTGGCCACCCCACTTATAGATCAGTTCCCTCTAAACAGTCCAAAACCATTAAAGCCAGTTCATGTAGAGAGATGCACACAGGTGTGGATGGACTGATGACCTGTCCAGTGTTTGCTGCAGTCTGCAGCCTCTAAAAGCCCCCAGTAATAGATCGACTGGTGTCAAGAGTTAAACCATTACTGAAAAAATGTGAAATATATTAAAGTCATAAGACATTTGATATTGAACTGAAGCAGACTGGACTGTTGCCAGGCCATTAAAGCTGAAGTCGGTGAGATTGGAGCAAATATGATTAAAAAAAGTTATTTGTATAAAACGGTCACTATATCGTGACAGTAGTAAATGAAACAGGTAACCTGAAAAAAATCATGTGCCTCGGTGTCCTCCAGTGCTCCTAACGGCATCTGCAAGATTTCACAGACCGGAGGAAAACAAGCAGTAAGAGCTGATCTGAGGTCTGCTGTATATGAGAGCCAGCTGTCAATCACTCGCCAACTCCGACCAAACATCAAACTAGGCAGCGCTGCTCAAATATGAATCAATATTATGTTACGTTAATGCCTATTTCTAAAGAAGTTGTAGTCTTGTTGCTTAAACCTAAACAAACTGTTTTGCTTGTGTTGAAAACGTAACGTTTCATTCAGTTTTACGTGTTGTAACGTGTTGCTTTTAAGTTTCACTTTCACTTTTACAACTCAGTAGGTGTAGCAGGCCCCTATTGACCCACATCTATGAGGCTTATAGCGAACAATAACGCCTATTTAATGGCCTGATAACAGTCAAATCGGGTGCACAATTAGTCCATTAGTAAATTACTCCATTGGCATAAAATCAATTTCAATTAATTAACTGCAATTTTGATAATGAATGAAGCATTTATAAAGCAGACGTTCACAGATCACAGCTTGTCAGAATGGGAGGATTTGCTGCTTTTATAGGTTTTCTATCACTTTAAAGGGAATATCTTTGGGCTTTAGACTAGATTAGTTGGACCAAAAAGAGCTATTTTGAAAACATCACCTTGGGCTACTTCCAACATTTTATAGACTAAATGATTAAACAAATGACGGCCCTACAGAGTATTATGTATATCCCTAGAAATGTGTCATTCGTATTCGGGAGCAGTGCAGACTGAACTGAGTCACAGAGCAGTACATCTGTCTAACCTTCACGCAGGCGGGTTAGACACACTCCACATATACAAAGGAACACACATATACAGGCCTGTGCCAAGACACACATACACAACACAATTATTCACACAAAGACATGATGTCTGCTGATGGAGCCACTGATGGAGCTACAGCAGGTTGTTCATGTAATTGTTTTGTTCACAGCTGTTTGTATCGACGCCTGAGCAATTATGAGGCCTTTTTAAAAGCCGTGGCGTGGTGTTTTGCTCTCAGGCGGAGAAAAGGCCCAGCGGACGTCAACTATAGAGTCCAGTCAGGGTCAGCTTCAGACAAACACCGCGTCACAGACAGGTTACACAACAGGACGTTTGTGCATTCTCCTACGAATATCCAGCAACACGTGTCAACTTTTGCTCCATACATGCATGCAGTCTTTTCAATATAAACTTCTGTCTTTACAGGAAACAACTTGGTTAGGCTTAGGAAAAGATCGTGGTAAAATAATTATGGAAGTGGCATATCTTAAGTACAGAAGTTACGTGGCAAATAAATCAAAGTTGACTTCTGGTTTCATGGGAAACAAACAACGGCCTCTTTGGCGAAAGTCAGCTGTTTTGGACCCACCCGTCCACTCCGACTTCCTCCCTACACGCCGTTTGTCGCTCTCTTAAGCTACGAAACACAGAGAGATCAACATGTAAGAATGATTTCTGTCATTTCTTTCACTTATCAAGTGGCCACAATACAATGAACTTCGGTCTAGAGTAAAATAACTCAGCAACTACTGGCCAGATTGCTTGGAAATGTGGTTATTTATGGTCTCCAGATGATCATTTCCAATGATTTTGATGACCCCCTGACTGAGCTAGATCAATTTCTCCTTGACAAACACTTCGGTCTGGAAAAAGACTGATGTCTGCAGATGTTCACGGTCCTCTAAGGATAGATCGTCATCTGACCTTTCCTCCGCCGCTTCCAACAGGAAACAATTCACATTTATACACAAACAATAATGAAAATCTAACGGACAGATTCCCATGAAACTTATGGGATGCTTTCATGTGCCTTAAAGGCCTGCACCCGATTCGACTGTTATTGGGTTATTAAATGGTGAGTTATCGGTCATTATAAACCGTATTCATGTGGGTCTTTTATTCCTTGTGAATCGTGAATGTGAATCAATGATAAAACCAACTAGTAAGTGTAGCAGGCCCGTTGTGGCCCATATCTATGAGGCTGATAACCGCTGATAACACCCACTTAATGACCTGATAACAGCCTAACCGGCTGGTAACTAATGGCTGGATTGCCGAGATATTTGCAGTGAATATTCATGTTCCCCAGTGAAGGAACCCATTCTGATGTTGGTATAATAGCTCTGTATTCAGCAGTGTGTTGAACATTGCATGCTTGCAGGATTACGGACTGTAAATCTTTCATAGCATTGAGGAATTCACCAGGATTTCAACCATCGATCGGTAGACCACAGAGAGTGGAGACTTGCAAAGGAGACATTAAACCGGTGGATGAAAAAAGGAGGATGAAACCAGAGACTAATTTGTTGTAACTGATCGCACCTCCCGCTGCTTTCTACCCGATGCTCATTATCTCCAACTTAAATTCACTCTTGTTAACAATCCTCTACAGCCCCGAGTCAAAACACAACATCCAACAACAAACCTGAGAAAAATAGCACACACGCCTGAGGCAGGTGAGTCAAACACCAGCGCTCATCCATCTGATATTCTTGCAAATGCATCTCTCCGTTTTCCCATATCACTCTAATTCTTACCCTCTAGGTCACAGTCATTTGGGGACCATAATAGAGCGAAAAACACTGAGATTATTCACCTATTCAGCGCGATAGGCTTAAAAAGCTACAATTGGATTCCTGTAGTCATAATCCTTGACTTTGAATCAAGTTATTGAGGCTTGTATAATGATGCTGACAAGGTTTGGGTTTGGGATTTTGTTCTTTTGTTGGCCTATTTTCAGCGGTGTGCCGTTTGACAGCGGAGATCAAAAGCACTCGAGGTGACAGGAAGACAAACCAAGACGAGAAGAAATGTGAGATTGGGCAGTGAGAACACGCTAAAACCTTTTAGATGATAAAAAATAAGATTAAAAAATGTAATTAAGGCGAGAGAGGGTCGAATTCTGTAATGGCACACTGCAGATCTTTTAAACGCATCCATACACACATGCAGGTATATGCACATGTGCAGCAGTGTATATTCACCTCTCCTCCCTAACCCCCACACATTCAAAGACATTTTTTCCAAGTGCACCGTGCGTGTAGTTAAAGCAATTCATCACCACTGTCACAGGCACGACAAGAATTGATTGCAGACCAAGTTTACACTAGTTTATAAGTGAGTCAGTCAGGGGGTGAGGAAGCAGAGCAGCTCACCACAGCAGTGGCCAGGTCAGCTCCCAGAGAAGTCCAGCTCAGGATCAGCGTCAGCACTCCGAACACCATCATCCTGCAGGGACACAAAGCAACAGCAAGGTCACAGAGCCACTCAGTACAGGAAGCACTGGATGTAGACTAACTGAAACCTCAGCAACCAGAACATGATGGCATGGCAAAGCTTGCCATTTATCCAAATGAAGTAAAGTCTGTCATTTCTCCAATTGAAACCACTTTCCAGTAAGTTCTTTCCAATAACTTGTATTGATTACATATTTAGAAAACTGGGAGAGTACCAAGGGTTGTCATTTAAAGGAGTAGTGTGTAGGATTTGACGGTATCTAGCGGTGAGGTTGCAGATTGCAACCAACTGAGGCCGCGTGCCAAGCAAAAACTACGGTGGCCGACACGAAAGCACAAATAGCAGAGCCAGTGTGTAGAGTGTGTGTGTACGTGGGAAGTGAGTGGTGAAACAAGAGAGAGAGAGCGGCAGAGTCGGGAGCGAATAAGTAGTTTTCAACTCCGGTCCAAGCAGGAAAAGTTAAGCCTACTTCTCACTTGATTTATTACCTCAGTAAACATTGTAAACATGAGTTTATGGTCTCAAACGCTAGTTTCAAGTCTTCTTCAATACAGCATGATGTTCATTTAGTAAATTATGGTCCCATTTAGAGTCAAATAGACCATAAAGCAGGGGATGCTTTAGGGCGTGGCTACCTTGTGATTGACAGGTCGCTACCATGGCGTTGTCCGGTCTGGGAGTTGTCCGTGTTTACGTCTTACAACTTTAACCCTTTCACAGTGTGTTTTCAGTTCATGAAAGTTAATTATTACCTTTTTGGTCACCAAAAATGTCTTTATTCAGCGTTCGGTTGTGTCACTTCTGGTTGCAACAAAACCAAGATGGCGATGGCCAAAATGCCGAACTCAAGGCTTCAAAACGGCAGTCTACAAACCAATGGGTGACGTCACGGTGACTACTTTCACCTCTTATATACAGTCTATGGATTTCTAAGACACTATAAAGCTGAAAAAAGCTCTGTGGAGCCGAGGAAATGAAGAGTTGGCTGATAATAATTCTCTGTGGGTTCATCACCACGAGTGACTGATAAAAACATATGTATCATAGTCCCTTTAAGTTGGTCTTTTCATAAGACATGAGGAAGAAATAATAACAATGCTGTAATATGTAGAACAAAATCTATAATATATGCAGAAGACAAATGCATTTACAATCAAAACTAAAGCATTAAATTGTACTTTTTTTCAGAGTTCATATAGTTATCAGCGTCCTACAGCGGGAGTACAGTGACGCAAATGGAGCTATTTTCATACTGGTTTCTGTTATTGAAAGGAAACAGCGTGCGCCCCGAGGACCAGGAGTGGTGATCTCATTGTCCTGTCATCAACAGAAGAAGTCAGAGGTCATGCTTGTTAATGTGGGGGGTTGATTCTGCAGCCTCAAACATACACAGCTGCTGCTGCAGCGCCACCGCGACTTCACGTACCGAGGAACGAGCTAACATCCGTTCCGCTGGCCTACATTCGAGTACGGCCCCCCTGGGTGGGTGACTGCTCGCTGCACCCATGAGGATATTAAAATGTGGTTTTTGTTTTACAGCGGGCTCCCTCCCTGGTGATCTCATGGTATCCGAGAATGACATCAGAGACATGTGACACTGAAGGGAGAGAGATGGGGAGGTTTGGGTGTTTCTGCATGCAGGGGAGCAGAAGATCAATACACATTAAAAGATGAACTATCAGAGATCAGCTCTTGTTGTGTGAAATAATCCAATAAGCTCCTGTTGATTTGGCGCTTTCCAGATATTCCACTTACAGCATGTCACCTGTGTTTAAATATATTTTGGATATATAAGCGACTGAGCTCCCAACACTGAACTTACAAGCCACCACTTCTGTTCTCATTCTTCCTTTATCCTTTTTTTTACCATTTCATTCCTCTCTCTATTCCCTCACCCCTCTCTCCCCCTATCTTTTCTCTGCCTCCTGCCTCCCTCTTTATCAGTTTTTCACTCTTGCAGTCTGTCTCCTTCCTCGTCTCCGATACCGAGCCCTCTCGAGCCCCGACACTTAACAAGGAAGTAGATTGGGAAGGAGAGCACAGAGTCCTTATCTTGATTTAAAATCAAGAAGCAGAACAGATGCAGAAGTTGCTAAGCGGTCTCACTGGTTCAGTTTGGTTTACCGCAGTAATGTCTGTGTGTATCTGCATACGGTGACATGGAAAGTATCAGTGAACTGAATCTTTCTGTGCCTTTCTTTTTACTAATTTTGTGTGTCTAATACTTGTTTTGTTTCCATGTGTCTGTGCAGCCCAATCGCACAAAAAGGCGTATGAATGACACGATAATGTTTGCTTTTTTGGCGTGTCATTCATACGCCATGCAGCAGTGGTGTAATGTAACAAAGTAATAATACTTCGCTACAGTATTTAAGTATTTTTTGGAAGTATCTGTACATTACTTGAGTTTTTATATTTCTGTAAATTTTCACTTTTACTCCACTACATTTCCTTAATGAAATGTGTACTTTTACTCTAATACATTTCCCCTTACCATCTTTGTTACTATTGCTTTGGTGAATCAGTGGTCCTAGCTTGCAAGTTAAATCATTCACGTGATGGGCAAACAAAGTGCTCTCAAAGCCGCAGTTCAGCTTTGATTTTCGCTCAAGTCCAGGCAGGCTCCATGTCAGATCAGATCAGGCTACTTGCGACTATGAGGGAAGGAAAAACTGGATTTGTTCATTAAATCCTTTAAGTTGTGAAGACCTCTTTTGTCTTCAAGTGTAATGTAGCCTCCATTTTTAAGATGGTGTACTTTTACTTTCAATACTTCCATACATTCAATATGAGAAAATTACTTTTGATACTCAAGTACAGTAAATATCAGACACTTTAAGACTTTTACTCAAATAATATTCTAATAGGTGACTTTGACTTCTACTAAAGTCATTTTCTGGTTAGATATCTGTACTTTTACTCAATTGAGGCTTTCAAGTACTTCATCCACCACTGCCATGTAGTCTGTACTAAATAAATCCACGTAAATATGCTACGCTCAGTGTTAGTGACATAAACTAAAAAGTGAGAGAGACCACTTATGTCATACACGCTTGTAATATTCACGCCTCGGCGAGGCAAAACGTGACACTGACACGCTATCCTCTGGTGGACAGGCGGATCTGTCACACGCTTTGGCGTGTTGGTCTGTGCACACATGTCCATCCATCTGTCGGCGGTCCAAAGATAAATCCGTGGATCAGAAGATGACCAAAGGGATACGAAAGAAAAGTCTGTTAAACTAAATTCTGTTCATTTTTTCAGATTATTCCCTAATTCATGCTTTTTTTTCTTGTGAAATAATTAATATTTTCACCTCATCAGGCTTCCAAAAATCCTCAAATAAAACAAACAGAGCAGTCTTTGGTTGAACTGGTTTTAAAAATAAGCCAAATATGTTGGGAACCATTGGCGTATGTGTCTGCCAGGCCATGCCAATTTGACAGCTTGTTGTTGCAGGGTGTGTGATGCTGGGCTGCTGGAGCTTCTTTAAACAACTATGACACTGGGTGACCGGGCAAAAAGGGAGAAATGCCCTCTGATCTCCTCCTCAGTGAGCAAGACTGTGTTCAGTGTTGTGCTCTGGTGGTCAAAGGGGATTCACTGAGCTTTACAGAGTGGCAGCAAATCGGGTGTAAACCTGACGCAGAGCACATCGAGGCAAATGAGCAGGGCAGATGATGCTAGCGTGCACTCACTAAGGATGAGGTCAAGTCACTCTGAATTAAATCAGCGTGGGAAGTTTCTTCTTAACACTCAAAAATACCGTTTTTTTTGCTGTAAACTGCAGTCATGTCTCTATACATCATTATACAAACCATCATTATGTGATGTGTCAATTAAAACTGAGTGAAATGAAAGAGATGTGACCCTCAAAGCAGAAATGTAAGAGTCACACTGAGATCATGCTGCCAACGCCAATTAGCCATTCGTCATAATAATCACATCATCCTTCTCTCAAGTTCTTATTTTCGTCTTCTGCCTTGTGATTGTCATCTCTCATCACTTAGAACGCACCTCATTATATTGTGTTTATGCGTCTTGAACAAATCATAACAACTTTCTCACGAGTTGTGACTTTGTAGTGCAGAATCTCTTAACTATCTAGATAACACTGGGCAGTGTCACATGGACTTCACTGAATTAATGAGTGTTCGTCTCCGGAGCTTGTTCGCCTTTTCTCAACAGCAAACTAGTTTGCGTGCGTCTGACCATAATATATTGACTATATTAGGTGTATACTAGAAGTAATTGTATACTTGTGATATCACTCTAGAGCTTTTTGCAACCTCTTCAAAGTTTGAAGAGCTGTGTTTTTAATAAATCATAAAACAACCTGCTATGACCTGGATTTGCAGCTACTGTACCGTGGCCCGACCACTCCTGCTGACTCCATGAATATTAAAGAGCTGTGTCATCTCCATACATATGGATTCTGCACTTAGTATACCGTCCTGGAAGGTCATCTATTTTGTATAGAGGCAGAACTACAAAGACCCAAGTACACTTCCCTGTGGCACACCATAAATACATGGGTCCAGGCTGGACAGGCCAATTTTGAACTGAAAAGGTTGCGTCCTTCTTTGTAGACCCGATTGAAAGCATTTCACTGTAATGCCGTTTAATCAAGTGTTTAAAGCTAGGGTTGGTAATCTTGAGAAACTAGCAAGAGTGTGCTACATTTTAAAAATGATCCAACTCTTTTCCAATGAAAGTAGCAGCACCAGCTCCAAAAGTCCCCAAATCTAGAGAGAAAGTCGTCATGTCAGGAACACTGACAGTCCGTCCCTTTAAGCCTCCCTCCAAAGCCACTTACCCACAATTATCATAATGAACGTAAACAACGAACATGGCTATTGTTAGTACCCACAGCTGACAAATTAGCAGCTTGTGGAAGACTCCGGTGATGCACAATGAGTGCACGGGTAGAATGCACGCAGGCAGGTAGGTAGACAGGCAGTAGGGTTGGGCGATTGGACAAATATATCGGCTATCGGCGATAGGCTGAATGCATCGCCGGTTGTTTTTTTTTGGGTGATTTTTTTGGGCGATGTTCGTCATTTTATTTTCCTTATTTAATGGTCTGCCTCCGAAGAAAGAGAGCCGCTCAGCCGCTGCTCAGCGGGGGAAAACAACGTGCCAAATCTGCATATTTTAGCATCTAATTCTGCGAAATAAGGGTTTAATTTGACCAAACCAGAGTTGGTGATTGTTGGAAAGACTAACAAAGACAGTTTTGGTGAGTTTTATTTTGTTTCTGTCGAGTTTTAATGATGTGTGTTCGATGCTCCGCTGCTAGAACAGCTGATCGCCCAGCTGAACTATGGCAGCGGGGGAGGGGGGCACACATACCTGCACGAATATATCGGCAAACGCCGGTTGTTGTGCTGGCGATGGCCGGTTGGAGAATTTTAACATATTGCTGTCAGGAATGTAATGAGAATTTCAACAAATATAACAACAAATGTTTTTGAAGAAGATTAACCAACTCTAGCTTTAATTCTGTTTGTATGAGAAGAGCAACATCTCTCAATTACCTGGGTCAAACCTTTATTACGTTTCTAACAACATGTATTTGTAGTAGATTAGTATATATACAAATCATTTCTATGAGATAAAGATGTCTGGTGGTATTCTGTCTAGACTAGTTCTTGACTTTTATTTTTACCAGTTCATTCATCTGGTTTCAAACTAAAATCGACCGTCTTTCATAAATTGCAGTATTTCTTATTGAAGAAGCAGATATTTGATCTGAAAGCTCAACTGCACAGGTGGGAAACTAGCTGCTGAGCTCCCATTTCCTGCAGCTTATATAGTCAATTGGTACTTTAGACATTTGAGATTACCTGAACTTCCCCAATAAAACTGTTTATTACTTCACACTCACACAGAGGGCTTCTATCACCATTTGTTTCCTCCGGGCAGTAAATGATGTTCTTACTAATGCTGTGATTGTGTTTCATTATGATTCCAGCGCATCCCACTCATTTGCTTTGTTTGTTTTAAATGACAATTCCTCTTGATGTACGTCCCTGCTCTTGACAGCTCAAATGATTTCTGTCATCCAGGGGAAGAATTAGTTTCTCCTCTCTCCTTTATTTCCTTCTGCACGAGGGGCAATCTTGCAAATCCATGACATTAAGCTTTGGAAATAGGCTGACGCTGTATTTACATCATGACATTTTAGGGTTCAGTTCACCCGATAGATGCCGCGTTATGTTCTCAGGTTTCGTCAGTTTCTGAGATTTCTGCACCACAATGGAGGTGGAAGGAAATGTTGTTTGCGGCGCTCAAATTGAAAAATTCAGCAGCGACATGCAGACGCAAAAGAAATCCAGATAAAAAACTGCTGACAGCGAGGTCTTTGGATGTCTCTGCCTCCCTCACATGTCTAAGCTGTTACTGTGTGTCATGCTAACAGCCAGTTAGACGCACCAGGAAGAGTCGGTAATCTGCTCCCAAAAGCCTTCAACCACTTCCACTCTACTGGAAGAGAGCATGCCTTGGGAGGGCAGACACTTCTTGACACTGACTCATCTTGTGTGTGCAAACGGGGGTTAGGGGGGTGGGAGAGTGAAGTGGTGGGGGGTTGTGGTTAGTAGGGCAACTTTAGTGTGGCTCACACCCTGAACTGACTGATCGAGAGAGACAGAGTGACGCTCGGCTGGATGAATGGAAGCCCGGGTGGATTTCATGCCCTGTGAAAAGCTCCTTTAACAGCGGGAAGGAAAAAAAAAGAAAACTCACATTCCAGTAGAGACGGATACACTTAAGCTATAGATGCTGTAAGGGGATTAAATGAAAGCATGTGAATATATAGTGTACATACAGTGCTTGTGTGCCATGTCTTTCAGTGTAACATGATTTATGATGTGTGGGAGTGTTTTTTAAGCCATAATTCTGTCATCAACATCCTGTTTATAATATATTCGTTATATTATTGTTTCCTATCTAAAGGACATTGTGATATCATAACAAATCCAACAAACACAGGACTTTAAACCAGGAGACAGATGTTTTGTTTTGCAAGTTATGTTAGTGACGTTTATCACGTGTTTTAGTGACGTTTATCACGTGTTTTAGTGACGTTTGTGACGTGTTTTAGTGACACTTGTGACGTGTTTTAGTGACGTGTTTTAGTGACGCTTGTGACATGTTTTAGTGACGTTTGTGGCGTGTTTTAGTGACGTGTTTTAGTGACGTTTGTGGCGTGTTTTAGTGACGCTTGTGACGTGTTTTAGTGACGTGTTTTAGTGACGCTTGTGACATGTTTTAGTGACGTTTGTGGCGTGTTTTAGTGACGTGTTTTAGTGACGTTTGT
>CAKAOH010008260.1:0-11491 GCA_916701665.1 Sebastiscus tertius | reverse complement strand
ATATATGTGTAATACAAATAGAAGAAAAGGATGAATAATAATAATATAGGCCTAATACAACTAGAAGAAAAGGATGAATAATAATAATATAGGCCTAATACAAATAGAAGAAAAGGATGAATAATAATAATATATGCGTAATACAAATAGAAGGAATTGATGAATAATAATAATGTAGGCCTAATACAAATAGAAGAAAAGGATGAATAATAATAGCATTTGTGGACAATGTTTTTACAAAATAAAAGGTAATACATGTTTGTTTTTTTTCATCCAATATTTCATCCAATACTTATATTATCTAATAATAACTGCATTTTTTTTTTTTGCATTATTTTGGGTCTCAGGAGGATATACTGTATGGTGAAATCTTCAGTTAAAGCTATAACTTATTATCCATTTCGGTCTTCTCTGTCAGAGTGTGTGAATAACATGTTTTCTGTGATTTGTTCCAGTCTCTTCAGGAGTGACAGAGCCATGTGTGAACAGGACAATGGAGGGAGGTTTATCGCCAGAAAGATCAGCAATGGCCTAACTTATTATTACGCTCCGTTCTCAGGGGTAGAGGGCAGGGAAAAGACATTATGTGCTGCCAAAAACTCTCAAACCTCAACTGCACTTTGTCCCATCTCACCTTCAGCTCTGCCCCACAGCCACTCCGCTTCCTCCTCCTTCTCCTCCTCCGCAGATCCTTCCTCCTCACCTCTGCTCTCAGGTTCACTGTCACACACATCTGCCTCCTCCCCAAACCAATCAGATCCTGCATCCACTTCCCGTCCTCTTCTCCTTTTCTTCTCCTGGCTCGGCGCCCGGCCGGCTGCGGTGGCCAAGTACAGGGACCTTTATCTGGACCGCGGCATGGACGTCCTCCTGGTCCAGAGCAACGCCATGCACTTCCTGTGGCCTCGATGGGGGCTCGACTACGGGTTGGAGGTCTTGAAGGTTCTGGAGGAGCCTCGGTTCTCGGGGAGGCCGGTGCTGGTCCACGCCACCTCCATCGGCGGCTACACTTTCACCCAGACGCTCACCCACATAGCTCAGGGGCGAGAACAACATGCAGGCCTGGCTCAGAGGGTGATAGGACACGTCTATGACAGCTTGGTGGCTGGCACTCTGGAGCACATGGCGATAGGTAAACGAGGTTCACCTCAGGTTACTTTTGCCATTTGGATGTGTGTGTCAGCTCTTTAAATAATTCAACAGCCAGCTGACCGACTGCTCCAGTTTGTCAGGAGTCCAGGAAGTATTTGTGGCAGCTCGTTTCTAACCTGCCTCAGGATAGTGCCTGTAATGGTTTAAACATTCATCACTTCATATTTATAAAGCTGTATCTAAAGATTTGTATTTTTAATTATTGGTTAATCTATTTATTTGTTATAATTTAGTGTTGGGCTGCCTCTTCTTTATATAAAACATTGGATGCAGTTTAAATGTTGGATGAAATTCTGCAAATTTATTCGGCGACCCTAATAAAATCTCCTGCGACCCAGTCTTTGGGAATGACTGTTTTAGGGCACATTTAACACAGAGACATTATACACATACTTTTTAGATTCAGTATGACTTACACTTGCCGCAGGATATTATTATCTCTGATGTCCATCATGAAGAAACGTCCATAAATCGTCAAAAAAAAAATCATGCTTCTTATAAATAACTCTTGAATTTGCCTGAGAATCGTCACATTTTTAAGTTTACTTCGGTATCAAGGTAACCCAGTGATAGTTGTCTGTTCAACTATGAGTACATTGCACACAGGAACTGCTAATGGCTAATTCGGAATACTTTTAATGGTACTAATTTCTAAACAAATATAGGCCTTAAGTTTTAGCCCACACAACACTGACTCCATAGCAACTCTATACTCTATACTAAGTTTTGTCCCCGGCCCTTTACAGTAATGTGTTGTGTCTACATGTAATTGTACTCTTCATTTTGAAACATTAACCCCTCTTTATTATTTACTGTCTCTTGTTGTTATTCAGGCCTTGGTAAGACTCTGGCGCCACGCTTTGAGAGCTTTGTCAAAAACATCGCCATGTTTTACTTCTGGCTCTTCAAAACCCACACGGCAGACATCTACAACGATAGCATCCAGGTGTTCCACAACAGCCCGATCACGGCGCCGGCCCTCTTCTTCTACAGTGAAAACGACGCCCTGTGCAACCCAGCCGCCATGGAAAAGATAATTGACCTCTGGAGGAAGAGGGGCGTGACCGTGGAGAGCAGGAAGTGGAAGGAATCGAAACATGCGGCCCACATGCGATGCCACCCAGAGGACTACCTCTCTACGCTGGAGAAATACTTGAACTCGCTGCCCATTCCCGCCCTCAAAGCAAAAATGTAAACTGTTGTAAAGGTTTAGTTTGACTGATTTTTAAAACAGTAAGACGCTTTATGATTTCAAAGACCAGCATGAGTAACAGTGGAGTTTAACATTTTTATCTCTCCCTTTATGCCTTCTCAGTTGTTTGTCTTTTGATTTGAAGCAAGGTTACATTTAAAACGATATGCACTGTTTGATAAGTACTGTAGAAGCCTTCGTCATGTGATGCTTGCTTTGCACATGAGGTGTTCCCTATTGAGCTGTTGTTGCACCTTAATACCAGAGATCTGGTTTTTGCACAATAGATGTTATAAAACTATAAGAGCTCAAATGTGAAATGCATTGTTCCTAACCTCTCGTTTTTAACCTTTGCTCTATTTATTTCAGTAGAAAAGCACCAATTTACTTAAACCGCTTACATCGGATTTACATGCATGTGCATGGTGGGATTTAGTTTGTTCATGAGGGTGAACTATGGAGGACCACAGGAGCCACAGAAATAGTAATAAAGCATTTAATTGATTAATAACTAATTGTCCAATTTAAATAGGCGTTAACACATTTGTTACGAATAAATTCATTAATATATGAATAAATGGACAAAATTACAAAGTAATTCATTATTTGACATGTTAATGGGAAATAAAAAGAAGGATTATAAAAATAATTTACAAATAAAATATGAATCTATCAATAAACTGTTAAAATGGAGAGACTAAATGGAGACACTAAATGCTAATGCAAATGAGAAAAGAAGTTGCCCTTTTAAATGCCTGATAAAAATCTGTATTCAATTTGTTAATACAGTTATTTATTTCTCTTTTTAAACTGCATTTTCCAATAGATGTTAAAGTCCAATTTAGGAATTCATTAATGTATTTTTAAATGATGAACTTATTGAGTGTTTTGTGGTAAGGTTACCACAAAACACTCACTTTAATTTGAATTATTTATTGACTGTTTAATATATATATTTTTTATACAAGTCTTCTTTGTATTGCTCATTAAAATGTCAAATAATGAATTACTTTTTAATTTAGTCCATTTATTCATAGATAAATAATTTGTAAACAAATTTATTAATTTATATTTTTATTGTTATTGAGTGTTTTGTGGTGTTTTTGCAAATCCCTTTTAATTTGAATTATTTATTGATTGTTTAATATATATATCTATATATATATAGATATATATATTTTTTTTAAGAGGTTTTCTTTTTATTGCTCATTAAAATGTCAAATAATGAATTACTTTTTAATTTAGTCCATTTATTCATAGATAAATAATTTGTAAACAAATTTATTAATTTCTATTTTATTGTATAATTAGTTATTAATCAATTAAATGCTTTATTGCTATTTCCATGACTCTTGTGGTCCTCCACAGTACACTGGTCAGGCAATTTTGAGCAGGCATAATGTAGGACAGCTAAAGGCAAATAATGGCCCAAATAGGTGAAGTTTAAAGCGGGTGGTGAAAAGCATGGCAGAGGCTGCAGCCATTTCCAGTGGGGTTTTAAGACACGTGAGTAACTGGTGTAAAGATAATTAAGTACAGAATCGTAAACTTTAAATTTTGGGGGGGAAACGAGGCTTTCTGAGTCACTATGACGCAGTTTGTGTTGGAAATAGTTCACTGTTTGAAAGCATTGGATACAGAACACAATGGCGTCATCTGTTGGTGAAACCCTGGTGTTACACTTTCACTGATTAAATCTGACCACTGTTTGATGAGATTTTTCCCCCCATCTGATAGGATCTTTGCTTTTAAATGTTTTAAAGGTCCCATATCGTGCTCATTTTCAGGTTCATACTTGTATTTTGTGTTTCTACTAGAACATGTTTACATGCTGTAATGTTAAAAAAAAGACTTTATTTTCCTCATACTGTCTGCTTGAATATACCTGTATTCACCCTGTGTCTGAAACGTTCCGTTTTAGCGCATTTCAACAGAATTACAACAGAATTGCGTTGCTAGGCAACAATTTGGGTCCATGTTTACTTCCTGTCAGCTGGTGTAATTTACATACACTGCAACAGGAAATAAATAGATATAAACATTATATTTACGTTTAAAACCGCGCAATGGTCTGAATATTGTATATTTGTGACATCACAAATGGACAGAAATCCTAACGGCTTGTTTCAAATGCACAATTTCTGAATACGGGCTGTGTGTATTTTTCTGTATATTGAGCGTTTTGATAGTTTAACAGTATTTATATAACACTTAAACCTGCTTTATAATGTAAAAGACATGAAAATCTCACTTTTTACAATATGGGACCTTTAAGTGTATGAAACCTATCACCAAAATAGTCAAAAAAGAGATAAGATACAACTTTTGCCAGAGAAAGCTAAAAAAATGACAACAACATAAGCACAGTAATAAATATAAAGTGTGTAAAAGTAATATTAATAAGTAATATACCAGTGCCTAATATAATAATAATTAAAGTAAGATACATTTAGGCTAGTAAAATAAGTAAATTAAAATAGAAAAGTAATATTGCAGTGTTACTTATGGATGGATTTATAGTGAAAATAATGTATTCCCCTTTTTGCTGAGTAATGTTTTCAATTAAGTAAAAGTAGCAATACTGCAGTGTAAAAATACTCTGTTACAAGTAAAAGTCCTGCATTCATCTTACTCAAGTAAAAGTACAAAATTATTAGCATCAAAATATACTTAAAGTACCAAAAGTGAAAAGTACTCATTCAGAATGGCTCATTTCAGAATCATATACATTATAAAACTGGATTATAATTATGATGTATTAATGTATATTACTCAAATGTTGCAACTGGTAAAGGTGGAGCTCATTTTACTGTTACTTTATACTTTTTACTTTTATCTTTTATTAATAATCTAAATCTGCAAAGTAACTAAAATTATCATCTAGTGGAGTAAAAAGTACAATATTCTCCTGCAAAATATAATTTAGTAAACGTATAA
Source organism: Sebastiscus tertius (assembly GCA_916701665.1). NCBI lineage: Eukaryota > Metazoa > Chordata > Actinopteri > Perciformes > Sebastidae > Sebastiscus > Sebastiscus tertius. The sequence continues at coordinate 6,210 of CAKAOH010008260.1, read as the reverse complement.
AGTAGCATGAAATGGAAATACTCAAGTAAAGTACAAGTACCTCAAAATTATACTTGTACAGTGTAGTCCCACCACTGGACTGAGGTGAAGGTAATGCTTTAATTGCTAAGGTGAACATTGTTGTTTTTCTTTAATCGAGCCGATCAACTCAGAGATTATATAAAGCCAGTTTATATGTTTCATCTAAATCTTCCAGCTCCTAAGGAAATACTAGAGAAATACAGTATATTCATTCAGACCGTGGCATATTACCATTGCCAGTTTTAGCCATTTGACTGTTTTTAATACTGATAAAGAATATTCTAACCTTTAATGCCTTCTATTGGGGTTTTGCTTATAATTATGAGGAAGCTATTTCATAATCCTTTCCATATAACTTCATATTGATAAAATCCAGTCTAGTGTAAAACATGAATAATATATACTCACACATGTTATATACATACACTCACTGTTGCAAGTAATATCATATTATTTAATAAAGTTCTTCTCCACAACAATACGGCTTCATAATTGTTCTCACAAATGTCATTAGATTGCTTTGTTAACATTTTCAGACAGTGTCCATTCTGTGGATAAATACTACTTAATCAGATCTTTCCGTGTCGTGCATGCATGTTTTCTTTGCGGTGTTTTGAAATAAGTTTCCTGTGGAAAAAGAGCCTGTATGAAAAATACATTTATGTGAGAATTAAAGCTGATATAATTTCTTGCATCTCTATCCAAGTTTTGTTCACTTTTGTACAAAAGAAAAGGACTTAATAAGAAAGTCACGAGAGCCATACGTTGCATACAAATTAGAGAAACTGGAATCCATTGTGTTTATATATATATATATATATATATAGCATAATGTGTGTTCTTCTCATCAGTTTGTATACGAAAACATAGATTCTCATTAATGCTCTTTGTGAGGTATAAGCATTTCTTCCATTTACTATTATTGTGAGATCTTTTTCCAGTAGTTACCAGTACCTTTGTTTGCGTGCGTATTAATACTGTACCGCTTTTTCCACTGTACAGCAGTGACTATACTCATCTCTGTAGATCGTACATGTGAAGGATGAGGTGTTCAGTGTACTGTAATACTTCACATATGTGTGTGTGTGTGTGTCACAAAGCCGCGCTGCATGATGATGTTGGTATTATTGTGCTTTTATGTGGGTTAGAGTTCAACCTTTTATTGGCACATTTTTGTTCTTTTTCCCAAACGGCCGCGCTGCCAAAAGGTTGACCTCCTACAGAGAATTATCCCCCACCCCGGTGTTTTGTATAATTTGAGTCATTTTTTATCTGTTGCTCACTGAAGAAATGATTGAAACAAAGTGCCTTAAACTCGGGATAAAAAAAACCCAAAACATATTTAATCATTTTTATATTTCAAAATGAATATGATTAAAAAAAAAAGGTGTAAACATAATAATTAAAGAGTTCACTGTATAAAATAAATGATAATAATAATAATAATAGAATAATTTCTTTCAATGTCTCCCATTTTGGAGGACATGAACATTAGAAATGCTATCGTCAAATATGAGCAGCAGAGTACAAAATATAAAACAAATATCATGTTATTATAATATATCATACTCTTTTTATTTTATTTTAAGTGACTACCTTTCTCACAGCAAACCCTAGTATATTACCAACAATCACATTATTCTTATTCTTATTCCTATTATTACAAAGACATTGTCACACTGCCATGATAGTTACAAAAAAACGTATTTTACATACATTAAAATTGGACTAATATAGTGTCTGTTACAAAAACACATTATTTAAATTTCATAATTTATATTTTTGGTATCTTGCTCTTTTGACATTGAATTTAATCCAATAAAATAATAACAATGAATCAAAGCCTGAAATTAAGTCGAATCACTCAATTTGTTTATTATCATGAATAATAATAATCATCATAATAATAAAGCATATGAACATTATTTAAAAAATGTAATTTAAATTTGCTGTTTTTTATTACCTCTGTGGGTGTAGTTTTGTGTAACCAGACTTTAGAAAATATTTAATTTAAAAATAGCGTACAAGTAATGAGATCATTTTAAAAATATGCCCTGACTTTGTGGTTATAAATCATTGAAGAAAAAAAAAACATTAACAAATTCTACAGGCAACAAATAGTGACTAAAAATCTTTATTGCAAAGTTTAATATAACAAATTACATTTCAACTATAAAGTGTCACATCCTACTGACCATTAGCTTAATGTTTCTGCTCAATACCATATCACCATAAAACAGTGCACTTCAAATCAAACACCAGTAACATCACACATTCATCAAATAGTTTCCAATACTTTTCCTTAAATATCCCGCATATAATACTATACCCATACCGACACTCAAAAACAGTTCTCTAAATTGTAAACCACTCTGGAAGAAACATCTGTTACTGCTACTGTTAATATAATTCAAGTCATATAAATAAGTCTACAGATAATACAAAGATAGCTACAGTTCAAATATTTTTCAAACTAAAAAAATATTTGTCATACAAAAATAAGCACCTCAAAAGCTACTTTGCATTACATGCAACATGTTTAACAACCAGAGGAAGACCATAATTCCAGAAATATTAAAAAAATAGTATGTTCAAAGACAATTTTTGACTACACTGAGTTATTTGTGCAATCACGCCTGTATATGAGACATAATGGCAAGGCTTGACATACGCGTGATGTGATTTCTCAGCAGACATTGAGTTTGTCCTTGTGGAGGACAAGCTTCTCCAGGTAGCGCTGCACCTTGATGAGAGTCAGGTGAAGGTAGCTGTCGGGGAACCTGCCGTTGCCGGTCTCTCCTCCGGGTTTGGCCTGGACGGGGCAGTTCATCGCCACGGCGACAAAGCGTACCCGTCCCTCCATGCTGGAGACGTCGGCGTGGATCTGGCCGAAGTGCTCCGTGTGGGGGTTCAGCAGTTCGTTCTCCAAAAGTGCCAGATCATGGCTGATGCTAGTTAGTCCCTCAATGGAAGGAGTGATGGGGTTTGCCTGAGGAGTCATCTGCAACTAAGGAACAGAAGAAAGATGTGAACTAGTTGCTCAATTTGACTTTAAATTCATTATTGCAAGGCAGATAACAGTAATAACGATAAAAAAAAAAACATATTACTGTAAGCATACCTTTGTCCAAAGCTTCTGAATGTGGACCAGGGTTGTCTCAGCCATGGTTATTATGCTTCTGACGGAGTCTTCGTTTTTTGGACGACTTGAGTACCCAGGAGCCATCACGAGAGAGACATAGAGAAGGGCCCGAAAGACGTGCATCCTAAAAAAAAAAAACAACATAAAATAACAATTGTTAGTTATATAAATAAAATAAGATAAGATAAGATGAACCTTTATTAATCCCCAGAGGGAAATTCAGGTGTCAAATCAGCAACATCAGCAAACAGAGTGAAACACAGGAGAGGTAAAGGTATACAAAAATTATAAAAACAATAATAGAGATATAAAAGATACAGAGCGAATGGGTGAACATAGTGTGTGCAATCCGTCAATAAATAAATATAGTGTGTGCAATAAATAAATGTAATATGTGCAGTCTATAAAGTGGTATATAGGATGACAATGATACAAATGACAATGATACCATAATAAAAATCAAATTAATGCATTTTAAATTGTATATTTTTATCCTACAAATACATTAAGCTTGATAGAAATAGATTTGTATTATTATTATTTCTGTCTCCTTTATTATAAAAATATATAATATTCTTACCTGTCTTTTTTCCACTTGTGGCTGAGCTCCCGTAACACTGGATGACAGAGAGATGACACATGCCTCTCTGCAGGTTTCCCCCCATTTAAATAGTCTTCTCTGAGTCCATTCTCCTCCTCTCTCCGCCCATCCAAACCTAAACCTGAGCCTGACCCCTCACAGGTCAACTTATCAACACGCTCTGATTATGCAGGAAAATCACACTAAATACCATAAAAAACCCCAGATAGAATACTCTGAGTCATCATACACTTGGAACTCGCTCACATCCTGTGTCCTTTGGTTTTGTTCTTACTGTGAGATGATTTCACTTGCGTGTCGGCTGACGTAAAGCCTGTTTTCGATGTTAATTCAACTTCAGTTAAACTTATAATCAACCGGAACATGTGTAGGTAAATTGTAGCTGGCAGTGTAAACCCACTAATACCTGCATGTGCATAAATATAGAAACAGATGATAAGGTAGAGAAGAAAAGAAGAAGTGATGTATGCATTTGCCGTCTTGTAAGATAGAATAAAAGGCAAGTGCGTCACCATCTTGTTTCCTGTAGTCCTCCGTGGATTTTCTCTATACACGCGTCTTTTGAAAGCAATGATCTTATTTTCTTAGATATACATGGAAATTGTGAAATGAATTGTCTTTGCTGGAACGTGGTTCCTGTGACGTCTCGTACCTGTTTTTATTACTGTCGTTAGAAGCAAAAGCAACAACGAGAAGTTAAAAATAGACACATAATAATAACGACACACTGTCGTGGTTTCCGGAGGTATTTTTTTCAAGTTCCGTCTAATTACTGTGTGGCAGCTGCCAATTCTCTGGTGCTTGCTGTCATTTATCTTTTCTCTGGTGTTTTTTGGTTGAATTGCTGAGTGATTAGAGGGTTATTCAGTTCACCTGTTGCACAGGGTGTGGGTACTGGCTCTTAAATGATAGTTGAGAGCAGCTTGGTGCATTCCCCTCTTGGCCATTCAGGGGTTACGACGCCCTTTCTGTAGGGCTTTAAAGAGGAGTGAAACTGCACACCCAGTGTGATTCTGATCTCTCCTTCACTCAATGCAACATATGTCATCAGCCTAACCAGAAACTCTGGTCTGTTTTAGACCCTTTTGAGATTCTGTGTTGACTATTCTAGTTGGGGAAACAAAAGAAATACCAATCAATTGGGTTGCCTGCCCTAGGACGTTTAGGTGCTATTTGTGCAAGAATCTGTCTTGCCTCACGATAGCCTCACGTCTGCAGGCTGTATTTTGTTATTCTATTCATTTGTTGATTTTCATTGAAACCCTTTATACCCATTTCTTTTAGTGTATTTAATTTGGGGAAACTTTAAAAGGAGGGTAAAAGGAAAAATAAAACCAATATTTCAGTTTCCTTAATTGTTTGTTATTATAGAGGCATTTGTTCATTATCAAAGAGGCATTTGTTCATTATCATTATTATTATTATTATTATTATTATTATTATTATTATTATTATTAAGGAGGCATTTTATTTTATATTATTATGTGGATGGGAACTGTTTTTCAGTCTTCTGACTGATCATCTACAGTCTGGGGAAATCAGTACCGCCACATAATTGGCAACCACGAAGGGACACAAAGCATAATCTTTCAATAAAGAGCTTTAGTTTTGTGTCCCATCTTCTGATATCTATTTAGCAAGTGTATTTAAGTGTATATTTCTGAAATGTGTATTTGGAGTGTAGCTTGACTATTAGTCCAAATAATTATTAGTGACCATCCATCATGTCTTGGGAAGATCCAGACATTACAATGACCGCATTTGAACCGTCGCTTGCAGAATTGGAATCCGAGCTTTCTCTAAATGTTAGCTCGGATATGACTGCAGATGTGCAGGAGTTGCACATACTTGATGATGATGATGATGATGAAGAGAGATGGGTAGATGCTCCAGTAGAACTACAATTGTTTGTCGACACTCATCCTCTTTTGGCTTTAGAGGGCTTATTACTTCCACCTTCATCCCCAGTTCCTGTAGCTCCTCCCACCCAGGAACACTCAGATTCTGATTTAGCCATTTTTGTTAATGCTGTAGAGTCGATGAAACTTGTGTTCAAAAATACAGTGGATTGGCAGCGTGAGTGGCTATCAAACATTTCAAAGGGCATACCCATCGATAAAGCTCTAAAAAGGTGTACTATTATAACAAATGTGGTGGAGAAAGCAAGTAACCATTTGCTCGCAGAAGTAAGGGATTTTGGTTCAAAGTGCATAGATACCATTCAGTGGAATGCACGACAAACACAGTCTGAGTTCCAAGAGTCCCTGACTACTGACCGTCAAAACTTGCTGACCTCCATCACATCCGCGGTCACTGAAAACAAGGATGTACAACTTCTGGTGACCGAGGTGCATACACTGCGACAGCAGATGGGTTCAGTGCAGGCTACCCTTGAGTCTCTTGTGCGTCAACAGTGTGCACTCAATTCTCAGGTCAATTCAATACA
>CAKAOH010008254.1:89659-108832 GCA_916701665.1 Sebastiscus tertius | reverse complement strand
CTGAAAAAATTCCGAAAAAGAAAAAGTCTGAAAAAAAGTCTAAAAAAAAAAGTCTGAAAAAAAGTCTGAAAAAAAAGTCTAAAAAAATTCCGAAAAAGAAAAATTCTGAAAAATGTTCGAAAAAAAGTCTGAAAAATAAAGTCTAAAAAAAAAAGTCTGAAAAAAAAGTCTGAAAAAATTCCGAAAAAGAAAAAGTCTGAAAAAAAGTCTAAAAAAAAAGTCTAAAAAAAAAAAAAAAGTCTAAAAAAATTCAGAAAAAGAAAAATTCTGAAAAATGTTCGAAAAACAGTCTGCAAAAAATAGTCTGGAAAAACAGTCTGAGAAAAACAGTCTGACAAATGTTCGAAAAAAAAAGTCTGAAAAATAAATTCAGGAAAAAGTCTGAAAAAAAGTCTGAAAAAAAAAAAAGTCTGAAAAAAAGTCTGAAATTTATTTTTTTTTTCTTGTAAAACTTTGTCCATAATCCAGCGCTTGAGCTCCTTGATGACCTCCACAACCAGACCCGGGTCAAGCAGCCAATCTGGTGAAGTTTTCTATTGCAACTTACTGTGAAGGTACTACCTCAGATTCAGTAAACCCCGTAGCTTAGACTCCAAGTAGACTGATATTATTTCCTGGCATTTAAACAGGACTGCATCCAGGGCTGCAGTCAAGATCAACTTAATCTAGTCCAAGTCAAGTTCAAGACCTGGGGTCTCATTTATAACCGTTGTGTACGCACAAAACGGGACCTGAAATGTGCGTACGCCACTTCCCACGCTAAAGTTGTGATCTATAAAATCAAACTTGAGAATGTGTGCACCTGTAAGGAAACTCTGACCGATGAGTACGCACAGTATGGAGGGGGGGGGAAACTGGCGACGCAGATGGCTCGTGTATACGCAGAAACATTCATGAGGTGCTTTGCATTGTTGTGGGTCGATTGTGGGCGTGTCGAGGGCGGGATATGAGGCTGATCCACATGCTGACAATTGTTGAAATTGACAGGCGTATGCATGGTTTTATAAATCAGAATATTTAATTAGCGGATGTACATTTCCTCATTTGAACTTACGCCAACATTTAGTGTGGATCCTACGCACTGTTTTATAAATGAGACCCCAGGTCCAGACGGGTCCGAGTCAAGACCGAGTCCAGAGCAAATCGAGTCCTGCTCACAACCATAAAAGGCAATAGTGTACAGCCCTGACGTGTAGTTACATGCTATTCATGAGTAAGAATGCACTGAATTTTAATATAGATGCAACAGTATGTAACTGCATGCTGCTTGACCCAGGTGTGACATCATCATAGTTTTGTTAGCAGATCAGGACGGGGTAGTTTCGGTCTAACCCCGGTGCAGACTGTTTCCTCCGGGCCTGGCTGTAATATAAATGCAGGGAGGGAGAGGAAAAGGTCTTGACGCGGCTGCCGAGAGGCCTCGGAGGGGGACCCACTACAGTGTCTAGTCTGGGAGAGAGAGGGGACACAGATGGACATGTAGAGTACACAGAAACAGAGAGTGGGTACTAAAGACACATCAATGGAAGAGAGATCAAGGTAAAAGTGGGTTAATTTAATTAAAAAATGATTATCTACAGAGTGATATCCTCTATCCACCTTATTCTCGGGGGCGTTACTGTAGAAATGATTATGGGCGTAACCTCCGGTGAGGTAGCGGAAGTAGCAGTAGCTAGTTAGTCCCATAGGCTAATCGTAGTGTCTAACCGCCAACGGTGCTTCTTCTGAAAACTAATTCACCTTCAACTTAGCAAATCCTGCTTTATTTTTTAAACAGATATTTAATGTTAAATTTGCATTTTCTAAAACATCCTTGTGGAGCTCTGGTGCCAGACAAAGCTAAATCTGTGGCTTCAACAACAGTGTGTTGAACATGCACCCAAAACAAAAAGGGATTGTTCTTGTGACCAACGGTACAGTTTCCATCGCCGACCTACAGACGAGGAATCCAGAAGAATGCGGCTGAGAAACCTAAACTTAAAGAAACCACCATAAACTCTTTAAGTTATGTGTGCTCATTTCATCAACGGAGGAAAACCCGTATCCTACTTTGTTGGGCTACGAAAGAGCAGCGGAGAAGAGATGTCGGGTCATTAAAAGGACTGACAGCAGCGCCAGGAGAACATCAGGTATGATTTCATGTGTAGGGAAGACACAGCATTGTAGCGTCTGTTTAATGACAGCCAGTTACTTTGACTATTATCTGGACAGAAGTGCAGGGCAGCGTAGACTAAAAATAGTTTAAGTACGGTTATCTGTGTGTAAGAAACAAACCTTGCTACTGTGGAAGTACTGATCTGCCTCAGAGCTTTTCAGATTGTTCATTGCTTCACCGTCTGTAGCAACGGAGTCAATAAAGTAGCTAAATATGCTGGTGTAGATTATCTGAGGCCACTTCTTCAGGTCGTCCTGTTTAATCCTGTTTTTAATACAATCACTCTGGAAGAGAGGATTGTGATCAGTGACACGACGCGGGGGAAGTTGCGCCCCATAGTTCACTGCAAGGCATCATATGGGGGCTAGGAATAAGGTGGATAGGACTGGTTGGAACTGCAGCAACATCAACCTATGAAAACCTCTTATAAAGAAAAATGTACACAAATAGTAAACCTGAAGATAGGAGCAAGTTCAGGTCAGAAACAAAATGAGTAAAATATTGCCAAAATGAGAATTTTGTGATTGAAATGTGTGTGTCCTGACCTTGTCTGGAGGCTCTTGATGCGACAGAGCATGTCCAGGTGTCCTGCAGAGTACTGCTCTATGACGTCCTTCACATCGTACGGACGCAACGTCTCCTTAAACTTCTTTTTTGCCACGTGGAACTTCATGATCCTTCACACATAAACACACAAGGAGCAAAAAGAGGTAGAGAAGGGGGAAGAGGGATGCTGAGGTTAGTCACATAAAGTCAAAAGATGCTTGGGTGTAATTACTAGAACCAACCACTAGATGGTAGCAGCGACTTTGGGACGATCCTCGTTACATATCACTTGTTGATCTTTGGAGTGTAATAATGAAAACATTATTAATATCTCAAGATACCTCAAGAGGAAACCAATGTTCCCCTGGTTCTCTTGTCAAATCCATAACAAGCAAAATGAAAGACTGAAACTTGAGCGAACCATCTTCTATCTCCTTTATTTGGTGAACAGAACCGCTGCTGGGTGGATAATATTGATACAGGTAAGGGGATCCATACACTCGGTACATTTGGATTCCCCGGTGGCTTCTGCTTTTCTCCAGTTGCCTGATTTTCTCACTGTCTAAATGGAAACAACGGCGACAGATGAACCTCTGTAATAACAGTCTCGACAGGGGAGGGGGGTGTCCAACCCTCAACCCGACACCCTGGGAAAGCCCTGGGCTCCGGCGGCCCATGGAGGAGGCCTGCTGGGCGGGCAGGCCGGCCGGGGTTGGGTGGTTCTGGTGATCTGTGTTTGTGTCTGAGTGTAGAGAAACAGAGGCGCTGCTGTTTGATAGACTTCAGTTCACTAAGAGACAAGTCTTTAAGATGTTATTAAGATGTTATATCTTTCTAAACCTGCAAATGTGGCAAAAAAATGACTGACTGGATATAATCACCAAACCATCATTTAGGAGCGAAGATTGGAAAAACAATGCTCCCTTAATTTGATTTGTGTCAAATCAAGACGTGTCAACCCTTCCAATTTTCCCGGGAGATTCACGTTTTTCATTGTTTCCTCCCGGGGTCACAATTCTCCCGCATTTCTCCCGATTTATGGCAGTTTTGTTTTCCTTTTTGTTATCTCAACCTGTTTCTGATGCTGTACAGCGTGTAAAACTGTTTCCAACCGGACGACAACAGAGCTACACCAAATGTCTTTTCCCGGCAGGGAGCTGTTCACGACTGTGCTCGTGTCACATCACAGCAAAGCCGTCGTGGCAAGCCATTGGAAATAAGGGGTTTCAGAGCGCCGTGGTGCCGTTGTCGCATTGTGTCTGAAAGGACCTTCAGTGAGTGAGACGGAGAGGGAAATAGAGAGTACTAAGAGAAAGAAATACTCAAGCAGAAAAAAATTGAATGAATGAATGAAAACTGATGAATATTAGCCTAGTTTATAGCAGAGATTCACACAAGTTCACGCCAGAGGGGTTTTCTTTCCTGAGAATTAAAAGTAAAATTAAAAGTAGGCCTATTTAACAAATAAATGCTGTTGCAGTGTACTCATTATTTTGTTATTTTCATTCTTTAAAAGTCCCCAGAATGCAGGAAACAAAGTCTCTGACTTATTTTTACGGTCTCAAAGTTGGTAAATATGATCAAATGTGGATTCCAAAAACATACATAACTCGTTACATAACTGTTAAAACAATAAAAACTACAAATTTGGACAAAGTTGTATGCGGCACACTGTGTTACACCCACCTGACACCGTGTACAGGCGGGGGTTCGGTGTAGCTGGTAGAGCTACTTTAGATAATAAGACATTTTACTGAACAACTAGAGAATTAAATGTACTACTACAGGTAATTACAGCAAATCACATTACTGAGAATAATTCAAAATTAGGGCTGTCAATCCATTAAAATATTTAATCAGGATTAATCACAAATTAATTAGATTTTTTATCTGTTCAAAATGTACCTTAAAGGGAGATTTGACAAGTATCTAATACTCTTATCAACATGGGAGTGGACAAATATGCTGCCTTATGCAAATGTATGTACATATTTATTATTGGAAATCAATTAACAACACAAAACAATGACACATATTGTCCAGAAACCCTCACAGGTACTGCATTTAGCATAAAACAATATGCATGTGATTATCATAAAGTGGGCATGTCTGTAAAGGGGAGACTCGTGGGTACCATTGGACCCATTTACATTCACATATCTGGAGGTCAGAGGTCAAGGGACCCCTTTGAAAATGACCATGACAGTTTTTACTCGCCAAAATTTAGCGTTATGACATATTTGGTATGAATGGATTCGTTAGGTTTTCTAGTTTCATATGATGCCAGTGTTTTCACTCTTGCTTTAAAAGTCTGCTACAACCTCAGAAATTAATTTTCTAAAAAAATGAGTGGCGTTAAAACCAGTTTGCGTTAACGAGTTATTATCGCGTTAACTTTGACAGCCCTATTGAAATGATATAAATTAATAAACCCTACTTTATTGAGAGGTGAAAATGGCAAAAAAAATTTTTACAATGAAAAAATATGAAGAGGGTGAGAAGAAGCGGTGGAGTGAGAGAATCAGTTGGCGCCAGATGGATAAACATTCGCTCTCAGGGTGCCGGTGCCAGTGTAAGAGATCAGGGTCTACTGGAACACACACAAAACTGCTCGAATCCCCCCCCCTCAGGCAAACCCTCAAACCCAGCAGTGGGTCATATAGATGAGGAGGGAAAGATGGAGATAAGAAAAAAATGGAGAAATCAGTTGCTCGAGGCAACCAAACATCGTGTGAACCCCTGCACTCAAGGGCCGATGTACGTTTTTCTCATCCAGTATCACATGTATAGTGGAGGGAAGAAAGACACAGGGGTCTGTGTTACATTATCTGTTACTGTAGCTCAGTGAGGGGAGAGATGAGGAGAGAGGGTTTTAACATAAACACTGATGATGAAAAAACAAACATGTTTACAACCTTCTTCAACAGCCGTAACTATCAAACCACAAAATCTGGGCTGTCAAAGTTAACGCGATATATAACGCAAATTCGTTTCAACACCACTAATTTCTTTAACGTATTAACGCAACTTGCGATTTCTAGGTTGTAGCGACTCAGTTTTAAAGCTAGAGTGAAGATACTGGTATCATATGAAACTACAAAACCTAAAGAATCCATTGGTACCAACCATGTCATACTAGACATGAGACTAAATAACGCTCCAAAGTTACGCTAAATATTGGAGAGGAAAAACTGTCATGGCCATTTTCAAAGGGGTCCCTTGACCTCTGACCTCAAGATATGTGAATGTAAATGGGTTCTCTGGGTACCCACAAGTCTCCCCTTTACAGACATGCCCACTTTATGATAATCACATGCAGATTGGGGCAAGTCATAGTCAAGTCAGCACACTGACACACTGACAGCTGTTGTTGCCTGTTGGGCTGCAGTTTGCCATGTTGTGATTTGAGCATATTGTTTTATGCTAAATGCAGTACCTGTGAGGGTTTCTGGATGATATTTGTCATTGTTTTGTGTTGCTAATTGATTTCCAGTAATAAATATATACAGACATTTGAATAAAGCAGCATATTTGTCCACTCCCATGTTGATAAGAGTATTAGATACTTGACAAATCTCCCTTTAAGGCAACTAATGGACAATCATGCGATTAATCGCGATTAAATATTCTAATTGCCCGATACAAAACCCATGTATACAGTAGCTTATCGCCTCCTTCGCAATGCATCCGTCTGTTAGCTGGTGGTATTTTCATATCGTGGTTGGATCCATGAACTTTTCAATCAATATTAGATCATAAACAGCCTTTAAAGAAACACGGCTGCCAATAAATCACTAACATGACCCGACTTTAACAAGAGCTCAACTACAGAGACAACAACAAGTAGCCAATCGTAGAAGGAGGAGGCAGTTCAGTGACATCACTAATCGACTGGTGACTTGTTCAGTTCATTGAGCCGTTACTGTGGTTTCAGAGTCAATGGACGCAGGTGAGAAAAGCCTCATAACTAATCAATAAGATGCCCTTTATCAGTTCTAATGAGCCACAAAATACACATAAATAGTATTAGAGGGAATGTCAGTTTCTGCTCTTTACATGCATACAGTCTCTTTTCAAAATAAACTTCCAACGTAGATTTATGTAGGTTTTTATTTCTGTTTCCATCCTGTCTTTTTATCTCTAGCATTTCTTGTTTGGAAATAGTATTCTTTTCTTTCTTTTATTTATTTTTAAATAATTGATTAAATAATCAATAATAATCAAACATTGAAAAAATAAGTAAATAAAAAGAGAGGCACAGGGACATTTCAAAATGCACATAAAAGAAAAATTGTTAAGAGTCTAGATGGTGAGAACTATCCCATTTTCCCAGTATTTATCCCCCTTCTCCTTATGAAGTCGAAGAGTGAAAGTCATTTTCTCCCTTTTCTTTCTTTTAGATAATTGAAAAATATTCATATCGGTTTGTAAATTGTAATACAGCTGTCTTTAATTTCAATGTCAGGGTTTTTTTTATTATATTATGTTTATTTTTTGTTTATATCTTATATTGTTTATTGGTAGAATTTAAATTTTTGTTATTCTTATTTTATTCTAATGTTTTAATTATTCTATTGTTATTTTTACTGCGTATTTGCATCAACGAACCACAGTAAATTCCTAGTGTATACCTGATACACCTGGCAATAAATAAGATTCTGATTCTTTTTTTCAACCCACCTGTGCATTTATTGATGTTTTCTTTTTTTTAAAGTTAATTTTTGGGGGCATTTTTATTGACAGTGGATAGAGTCTTGGAAAGGGAGAGAGAGAGAGTGGATGCTGAAAGGGTCACAGGTCGGATTCGAACCCGGGCCACCGCGGTCAGGACTGAAGCCTGTTACATGGGCGCTGCTCTACGAACTGAGCTAACCAGGCAACCCTTATTGATGTTTTTGAATACCTCTTCTCTTTTGTTATATTTTATTATATGCACAAATAAAAAAGTCAAAAATCAAGGTATAATGTGTCGCTCTTTGCTGCAGTAGCATCAGTTATATCAGAAGTGGAGAGCATTTCTTCATTGAAAGAAGAGCAAAGAACGCCACTGAAGGCTTTTTCTCGATGGAGAAGATGTTTTCGCTCTTCTCCCGACTGGCTCCGTCTTGAGTTTCATTGACAGATGGTTCATCCAATCACCTGCCAAGTATTTTTTTGAAAGTGCCTGCCCTTTTCTAAACAGTTTTCAATGAATGACGGATTCTCAGATGGTTCTGTGTAACAAACCATCTGGTGGGTCCGGTTAGAGGACGGTAGCTATTGGTTAAAAGCTTTATATTTAAAGAAGCGTCTTCCTCTTCCGTCTCACTAATATGATAAAAAAGAGAAAAAGGGTCATTCACTTTCTCACTTGATATTAATATTTGGATGCAAGTTTGCAAAATGTGGTTGCTGGTGCCTGTGAATCCACTTTACCGGCAAACATTTGTAGGATTTTGGTGATTTGAAGATGCTTTGGATAAGAGCATCGGCTAAAATGTGAAGTGTAACCGAAGCAGGATCTCACCTGACGGCTCTGATGACAGCCTTGAGAGGAGCGGACAGATCCTCCACTGTAACATCACAATGGCAGCCTCTCTCATCGAAGGAATCCTCCGTGGTCATGCCCGCGTCCACTGAGAGAGAGACAGACCGCCGTTTCATCAATAAAAGTAGCCCCCGTGCAAAATTGTCTCCAGTCTTTTGACCCATAAAACACTTTCTGCATAGTGGGTCTGCACAGGAGTCTCCAAGAATATCTCAAACTGATACTATTCTGGCTTCTAGGAGGTGAGAATTTATGCCCCTGCTTGGACGGGATCTTTAGGAATGGGCAGCGTTTTGCCAGCTCAGCTATGTAAGGTGAGAGAAGAGGGAATATATATCCTCAACACTGCCAATAATTAGAAGACACAGACAGAGAGACAGACAGAAAAAAAGAGTAAGAGTAAGAGAAGAGCGTAGGGAAAAAGAGGGAAAATGATGAAGTGCATATAAGAGGTTATAAAATCAGTTCAAATAAATGATACGAGGGAACGAGGGAGACACAGAGGTGCTATTAAAACAGTCAGCAGTTTCATCTATTACTATATAAGGTAGGAGTTTCTGGGAAATGTGAGGACAAATTAAATACTGTACACTAATTTAGGTCATAACGATAAACTAAACAAAACAGGAATTGAGATTTAAAGTACACAAGGGCTTTATGAAAGTGTATAATTCAAGTCTGTTAAGATTTTCTTCTCCAAAATGCAATATACATACACCTGGATAAAAACATAAATGCACGACATTCATCATCCTACGTATCTACAGTAGGAAAAGTTTAGATAATATGATTTTAAAAGATACACACTGGTTGTATGAAAGCGGCTCTTTTCTCTGGTTTTCATCCCTGAGAAGCTTTAATGTTGTTATTCTCTTATTTCTGACAATATCATATGTATATATTCTGTATCCCCTGGTGGAAATGAACAATGTATTAAGTAGTATTATTAAGCATATTTACTCAAATACTGTACTGAAGTACAATTTTGAAGTACTTGTACTTTACTTAAGTATTTACATTTCATGCTACTTTATAATTTGACATACATCTCAGAGGCAATTACTGTATTTTACTCCACTACATTTATTTTATTTATCAACTAATAAGTTGTGATGTATTATTATGGATATATGAAGAGATTAAAATTAGCTTAGCAATTAAATAATATTAAAGTGATGAACATTAATGCATCACTAATTATAATCTAGTAATATAATATACATTATTCTGAAATAGGACAGTCTGCATAATGAGTACTTTTTGTACTTTAAGTACATTTTGATGCTCATACTTTTGTACTTTTACTTAATCTTTTACTTGTAACAGTATTTTTACACTGTGGTATTACTACTTTTACTTAAGTTAAAGATCTGAATACTTCTTCCACCACTGTCTGTGTCAGTTGGTTCCAGCTCTTTATTGAATGTATGTTTTATTCATGTGCATATTTTTTATGTTTGACGCATTTGACGCACCATTGCATCAAATCAAAATCCTATTTGTCTTGTTCATCATCTTAAAAATGTTCCCAAAATGCAGGTATATGTTTGGAAACTTTGGGATCTCCACTAGAATATAAAGTTAATTTCTGTAGATTTGAACATACAGTAGATTGGCTGCACAGCAGGAGTTTGTCGTGTGTTATTTATGGTTATTAAAGGGTTAATTGTAAGATGTTGTATTGTGATGGATGTACAGTCCCACTCACCGTCTGGGACAGCAGTGCGCGTCTGGCTCTTCAGCCTCAGCGACGGCCTGAACCGGGTCCGGTCGTTGAAGCTCCAGCTCTTCTGCACTTTGGCCGGGCTCCCGCCCATCAGCTCGGCGCCGCCCACCACCTCGTTGCCGGGGGAAGAGCGTTGGCGGTCGTTGATGGACGTCTGCCTGCTCTTCATGCTCTGACCACGGGGGCTCGCCATCCGGACCCGCTCCTTAAAACTCAACTTCTGGCTGCAGGGAGGGAGGGAAGAAAAGAAGAGGATAGAAGGATGTGGAAAGAGGGAGGAGAGGAGCATTCAAAGAAGCAAAGATTTGGGATGAGACAGAGGGAGCAAGAGTGATGGAAGAGATGATGGATGGGGAGACAGAGGGGGAAAAGGTGAGGGGTCAGGGGTTGATAGAGAGACACAAGGAGAGAAAGAAAAAAGGGATGCTGTCAACACCTATTTCCTGTCAGAGGGTGAGAAGAGTTGAGAGCTCAGACACGGAGCAACGATCTGTCTTTTCCTTCAGCCCAAACATCGTCCATCCAACTGACATGCCCAAAACACCAGAACACAGCCAGACTGCCGGCCAAGCCACCAAAACAAACCCTCAGCTCTGGATCCTCACGCTCATCAGATAATAATGTAATCAACTTATCAAAACACAGTTAATGAGATCTTTAAAGGTGATATGTGAAGGACTGTAACATTAATACATCACCACCACATTAACTTTGAGACTACCTTAAACAAATGAGACCATTATTGAGAGAAGCCTCTCACAGCCTCAACACGCTGTTTGACATTGTTATTTTTTGGTGGAAAGTTCTTTACTCAGTTCTTCACGAGCAAAAAGAGATAAATGTTACAGAGATTGTGAAGGCAGATCACTTCCAGCATGTTAATCAATGCTTATTGGTAAATCAAACCAACTGTAGTACACTGTGGCTTTTTTAATCTGCAAAACACAACCTCTGTTTTGGTCTCAATTGTTCACTGTAGTTACATTAAATTATTAATACTATGATATTACTATTAAAGCCACACTATGAATCTTATTATTATCAATCTTTATCTTCCTCTGTCACGTAAATAACACATAACATCAGCCACTGGAGGAAAAAGAATGCATTTATGCACAAAGTCCTAAATCAATGAGACTCACTGCAGTAAAGTATAATGTTGACAAGCATGCAGTGCAGCAGAGCAACGAGAGAGATGCAGGGTTCCAACACATTTTGCATGCCACAATTTCACATTTTTCTAAACCTCAGTGTCTCACCTGAATCTTAAGTGTTTTAATATGTCTGAATCATTTTAACAGAAGTTGTTTTTACATATTCTAAAACTTTGGGGAGTTTTTTTTTTTTTAATATTGATTTGCAATGATTTCCCAAACCTCGATGTGCAATCTTTTCCTCACTTTCACAGACTTGTGTGTATTATTATCTAACACTTCACAGCACATGGTAAAACATTTTCACCAATGTTCAAGGCAGAAATAAATATAGATATTTGTACACTGACACAACCACATATTTCTTTCCTAGATACAAAACAAATGATTGAAAAGAGAAGTGCAGCGGTAATGCAGGGAGCATGCAGTACAATGAGGAAGAGCTATAATACCCATATCCATATACTGAAATGTGCATAACTATCGCATATATGTTTAACAAAACATATTCATGTGGCTGGACTTGGAACAGTTTCTAGAAAATATAAAATAAAGGGGAATTTAGACTTTGTATTTTTACTTATTACTCTGAGTTCTAATTTATTGAGCTGTCTTACCGAGAAAGTAGAACATTTCTCAAAATTGGCAAATTTTCTTTTTTCGAAGGGATCTTAAATTAGAAATTATGCAAATATCATGTCAAGCAATATCCCATGATGCCCATCTATGTTTTAGAATGATAGGGGCTCAACATACTTGGCAATACTTCATTTTAAAGGTCCGCAAATTTCATGGTAATTAGTTGATAATTAGCAAGTAACCTATTTGAAATTTCTTTGGAATTACTTCCAAATTACCCCAATATTTACCTCAAAATTTATCAAAAATTACTTTGCTTGGCTGTCTTGACTTTAGACTTGACTCTGGACTTTTATTATTATTAGTTTATATCTATTATAAACATTATTTAATAATTATATTCAGCTATTTGGCAGTAATTCCAAAGAAACTTCAAATAGGTTACTTGCTAATTATCACCTAATTACCATGAAATTTGCGGACCTGTAAAAATGAAGTGTTGCTTTTTGTTGACAAATGTTTAACTACATTGGGTTGTAAAATCTGGTGCATTTTTCCATTTATTTCAAAAACATACTTATTATCTTATAAAACCACGTCTACTTTTACAGTTTTGCTGGAATTCCCCTTTAATTTGTAACAAAGTCTAGTTTGCATTCGACAGGCAGCAGGCAGCAGCAGTCGTCTCAGACAAAGTCCTAAAAATAGGGGATTGCGGTACGAAGGAAGTTAAGTTTTCTTTGTTCTCCTCCATGCTATTAGTCATTCCCAGGTTATTGGGCTAAGGGCAGGGCAGGGCAGGGCAGAGAGGATGCTGGGTAGTACTGTAGGTACCTCCTATATTTCCGAGTGTACCTTCTGAAGAGCCTCCTATTACTTAGACCCTTACTAGATGGAAGGAGGGAGAGACGGATGGAGGAGGGAATGGAAAGATAAAGGAGGAAGGAGATTAGAAGAAGGAGAGAAATTCTCCGCTGTCAGTATTGATGCAAAGTAAATACACAGAGAAAAAGAGCAGAGAAGGATGAGAGTGAGTAAACAGGGATGTAGTGGAAGGTAAACCCACCTGAACTCCCTCATTTTGGGATGACAAATGGATTTATGATGTGAATTCATGACACACAGATCATACTAAAGCTAGTTTTAAAGCATTATTCTGTACATGTATAACCTCCTTTCAAGGCAATGCCCACCGCACACAGGCACGAGCACCGCTGCATCGTAACTACTTCACAGACACAGAGCGGAGAGAGGACCTCAACTCAACAACGCTACCTCATGACAAGTAACCGCGGCGGTGCTACTGCAGGGCAGAGTTTTTTCTTCCATTCTCCAGTAAACGTGTGGCGGCGACGCGCTTTGAGTTCAGGCCGGTGCACGCCAAGGGTAGAGTACGAGCAGGGAGGCAGGGAGGCATCTGATTGGTTCTTTCCAAGCGGACCGCGAGGCAGTGATTGGTAGACGTTTTTACAGGATTACAGCAGCTACAGATGACGGCTCTTTTCCGGTCCTTTTTCAGAGCTCATCAGTAATGGATCGCTGTCGGGGCGTAAAGACCATTTCAACCAATATAACAGATAGTGTAATCTGGATAACATCGTCAACCCGGCCTTTAAGTAAGAAACTACTCGCATTTGCTTGCCTGGGTTTGGCTCTGAAATCTTTTACGGTCCATATCAACTCCAAAAGAATCTGTGACATGTGGTGAACAAATGTACTGACTATGCCTGCTTGTGTGCCTGCAGTGATGCGTAAAGTAGTGCTCAACACAAAGTTAAAATTGTCTCTAAAATTCAGGCTGTATTCACATTCAATTTGGTGTTGTTTAAATGAAATCTGTTGCGTTTGCCAGTTTAGTCCACTTTGCTTAGTCTGGTGTGAGTAGGGTGACCAGGTGTCCCACTTTACGAGGGACTGCACAGCATTTTCATCCCTTGTCCCACGTCCCACATATTGAGACGATGTCCCACATTTTCATCGGCTCTAGTTTTCAAAAGTCAAACCGCTGCAGAACAGACGCTTTTTCAAAATCTGTCTTTTATCCGATGGCTGTGAAGCAACTCCCCAGCACGAACACTTAAATAGCCTTTGTTTAAATCTTTAGGTCCTAAAAGTTGTAAAATGAATTAATAACTGAATCCAGTGTTGTTTCCCTTCCTCCGTTCATGTGAATGAGACCCAGACTGAGGCTGGAGCGAGGGCTGGGAGGCGGGGTTAAAAATCTGTGATGAAAGCGTGACGACTGTGACCGAGCCATGTGACCGACGCTACTGCGCCTGCTCCATGGGCCCAATGGATGCGGAAGATCCGGGTACTTTTCCACTCGGAAGTCGAGCCATTTTGGCTTCACGCGCCGCTGAGCAACTCTCATAAGGATGAACGGGGCCCCGCCTCCAACGCTGTATCCAGTTCTCTTTATACATCCACAGTCTGACAAAGCGTCAGTATGTGATGAGTTGAGATGAGAACGTGTTGCACACAGAGGAACACCTGCACATAAAGTCCAGATTAAACCCCCGTTATCCTTTATTCCAAGTTGCCTCTCTCTGCCAGTATCCAGACCTCGTATACACTCAGCATGGCCTCCGCTGGAGCAGTTTGTGGTGCTGCTTGTGTTTACTACTGCTGGTGTTTACAAGTCTGCTTAAAACGAAAACCACCAGCCGTTTACCACGGCACCTACCGCCGCCGAGCAGCCGACAGTCTGTAAAACCACTAATAACACTCGGTGGACGGGGAACACAGACAAGAAATAGCGTCGTAAAAAGTGCACATAATTATGATTTCACACGTGAGTAAATTGGACTTACTGTAACACAAGTTTCTAAGAAAGGAAAGCCGTTAAACAGAGGGACTTCTGGGGGAGGAATGCTGTTGTGGACGCAACAAAGCCTAATTAAATGTTGTGTTTAAGGATGAGAAGCACATTTGTTTGTAGAGTATAATTTTTTATGTGTGTGCGTGTGTGTGTGTGGCTGTCTTAAGTTTAAATGCCTAAGAAGCTGTTGGCTCAATATAAGGCTCCCAAACGCTGCCAAAGGAGCGCTGCACTGTAAAAACTATACTAGCATAATTAAACTCACAAATCTCTCTCTGTCTTCTTCCCCCCCTCTGAAATCCCCTATCTCCCCCTCTCCTCCCCTCTACTCCCCCCTTTTTCAACTTCGCTCTGTCTCTCCTAGACTTGTGTTTGATGAGTTATATAAATACCATCCCAATGGAAAAAGTGCGTCATGGTACAGACATGGTACAGACTCCTGTCTTTGAAGGCGTGTGTGCATACACACACACACACACACGCACACACACATACGCACTCAACAAAGCCAGAGAAACCCATCACCCTTCCCTGTCTGAGAGTCAAGTGCAGAGAGGGAAACGGTAGTGAAAGGAGAAACAAAAACACAGATGGAGACGTAAAGAAAAAGTTGAAAAGAGAGATATGACAACCTGATATCACGTTAAAGCGTCTGATAGACCCGCCTGTCCTCCAGAGGATAGCGTGTCAGTGTCATGTTTTGCCTCGGCGTGAATATTACACACGTGTATGAAGGTGCAGCACCAGCAGGGGGCAACAAACCCACTTAGTTAGGTTTAGGAAAAACGTCATGGTTGGCCTGAAGGCCCTGACACACCAAGCCGATGGTCAGCCGTCGGGCAGTTTGGGACCGTCGGTGAGCGTCTGTCGGTCTACTTTTTTGCGGTGTATCCTGCACCGTTGGCTCTAGTCTGCCGTGAAAGAGGTTTTTCGGATGATTCAGCATTAGGCTTGCCTTGGTAGTCGGTGTTACCGGTGTTGCACGGTAGTCGGGCATACACAGATTACATTACGTACTCACCGCCCCCACCGGCATTTTGCTTTTTTTACAGAAATAAAACCCATTTAGCTCATTTTCACGCATCAGCAGCGTGTTATCAATACATAGTCAGACGACGGACGCTACAAACTGGAAGTGAAAGTGTCTGCTCCGTCTCAGCTCAGAGTAGCAGGAGTCAGATTTCACACACAGGACGAGAGAGAGCTGACAGACAAGACGATGGCGGAGGATTTGGTGTCGAAGCGAAAAGCAAAAGCGCCTAGTTGGCAATATTTCAGATTGGACCCAACGCTATAAGGGAATCATAATGTTAATGAGTTAATCGTTGTGCGGAGGACGGAGCGGTCACAGTCGGTGTGCGTGGCGGAGCAGCACCGGGTGGAAACCTGCGGCCCCGCAACGAAAGCTCAACCGGAGAGGCCAGACACACAGCCACCCGACGGTAAAGATCAAAGTAAGCATGCTACAGATATTGACCGTCATCTTTTAATGTAAAACGTACGGTATAATCGGCAACCGGCGTTCTTATTACATGCTTGTGCCTTGCACGTTATCGTGTCAATCACCTGCCTTTCCGTGCGTCTGGGCTGGGTAGGAATATAAAATAAAGAAAGGAGAAGAAAGCTGGGAAAGGCAGCACGTTGTACCTTCGCACGAGGTCATTTGAAAGTACTTTATTTGCTGTATAGCTTCGGTCTACCTGAGTATGATGTAAAAACACAGCTGCCTCTACCGCTGCATCTCTTCCTGCCTCAACACAAATCAATAACTGTACTTCAGAAGAGCACTTGAGATAATGTGTTACTCAAATAGTAAATAAACGTTGATCTGACACCTAATTTCCTTTTGTCAAAACAAACCCACGTCAGAGCATTTTGCTGTAACGGCTAAAAAAAGGTTCAGTCATTCATTAAATCAACAAACCAGTAAACCAAGCGACTCAATATTTTGCAACACCTTGATGACAATTATAAGCTTCAGTTGATTCACTAACCATTCACTACTACCTGGTAAATCCCAATAAACAAATACATTCATCGTTTATTCATTGATGAGACCTATGAGACACCCAATAATGTAAGTCTGTAATCAAACACAGAAAGAACCAGAAAGAAACAAACCAGATAAGAGCAGATGTCACAGTTTCAATTATGATGGCATCACATGTTGAGTGTTTGTGTTTGTGTCTTGGTAGCTGAGAGTCACACAAACCTGTAAGTAGTCTCTCCTTGCTCTTTCCTTCAGGGGTTAGTGCGATAAAGAGGAGGAGACAAAGGGAGAAAAATCAATCTCGGAGCTGATTTAAAAACAGCATTAAACAGACGTTTCCACTAATGGATGTGTGACGCATCAAGCCAAAAGGAAAGAAAAACTTTAATTCAATGGGGTTAGTTATTTACAAGCACATGCAAGCTATGGCCGTGCACAGTAAGGCTAAGCGTTAGCTGAAAGACAGAAATGGAAATCAGAAAGGTAAGGATCTATATGTGTGGTGTGTGTATATTAAGTGTGTTGAAGTGGGAATCCTGCTTCATTGTCCACTCTACAAAGATGTAGGACAACACAAACTGACGTGGATTTTGTTTTAACAAGACCTAAACTGAATAACTTCAGCATTTAATGAGCTAGAATCCAGTTAAAACCTGAATTTATACCATGTAATATATATCAAAATAATGAATGTTAATGTTCCTGCTCATCTCTGTTGGTAAGAACCTTCCAGGTCTGTGAGCATTTCATCAATTAACATTAATAAAACTTCCATTCAGACAGTTAAATGTCTTTAAAGGAACAGTGTGTAGGATTTGGCGACATCTAGTGGTGCGGTTGCAGATTGGATTACCCTTCCGCTCACTCCTCCTCTTTCCAAGACCGAGGTAAAATGAGCCGCTAAGTGCAAATGTCGTGGTAACATCATTAGTGAGAAAGACTGATTATGGCGGCCGGGAGGGGAGGTGGATGGGTCCATCAAACACAAGGCTTTCATCCAGGAGACCGCTGTTAAAGTCCCGTGCGTTACGTTTCACTTTCACTTTACAATCAGGTGTTCATTCGTGTCCCGTTTTCACAACGTCGAGTCACATTTTCACTGTAAAAACTATTAATTTCAAGCCCAACCATGTTGTTTTTTCCTAAACCTAACTAAGTGGTTTTGTTGCCTGAACTTCAGCAAGTGTTTTTGTTTAATTCACAACATTAGGCATGTGTTTCCTGCGACCGAAAAGTGACGCCGAGGGGTCTGACGAAGCGTCAGTATATGTCAAGCTGGGATGAGAACGTGTTGGGCTGGTGGTACTACAGTTTTGCACTCTGCGGCTCACGTTACCGCAGCGTGTCGGAGAACTACGGTGGCCTTCAGGTAACGTAAAAACAGAAAAGACCCTCGCTAGACCCAGTGTTTGGTTTGTCCGTTCTGGGTTACTGTAGAAACATGGCGGAGCAACACGGCGGACTACGTGAAGAGGACCTGCTCCCTATGTAGATATGAAGGGTTCACATATTTGCCAAGCTTGAGACCTAAAAAATAGGGAGGATTTCAAAACCAAAGTGGGGATCTGGTGGTCCTCCCCCAGGAAAATTGGGTTTCAGAGACTTTGTTTCCTGCATTCTGATGACTGCAACAGCGTTTTTCGTTAAATAGACCTACCCTTTAATTTTAATTCTCAGGAAAGAAAACTGAGTAATCCGCCCCTCATTCATGTTTTGCCCCTGCTTGAGTATTTCTTTCTCTTAGTACTCTCCACTTCCCTCTCCGTCTCTCACTAACTGAAGACCCTTTCAGACAGAGCGTGACAACGGCACCACCGTGGTGTCGCAAGCAGCTCTCCTCCACCGGTAAAAGACATTTGTTGTAGCTCTATTGCCGTCCGTGTGGAAACGGTAGGGCTTTTACACGCTGTACAGTGCCAGAAATAGGTTGAGATAACAAAAAGGGAGAAAAAAAAGGAGTGAAAAATTGCCCTAAATCGGGAGAAATACGGGAGAATTATGACCCCGGGAGGAAACAGGGAGAGGCCGATGAAAAACGTGAGTCTCCCGGGAAAATCGGGAGTGTTGGCAAGTATGAGGGCTCATGCTAATCTAACAAAAACATTATACACTAATGAAAACAGAACATTATTTTCCATTTCTGCTACAAGATCCCCCGAAATGTGACACACTGTTCCTTTAACTGTCTGAATGTGAAAAGGGTGTTGAAGATCATGCATGCTGGTTGGGAAAAAAGTGTTAATATAGGTAGTCTTATGAAAGAATGGTTGCAATCATAGAGTGGAAAAAAGAGTTGAAGGTACACCGATGGAGAGAGGAGCAGACGGAGGTGATGGAGAAGAGATGAGGAGAGGGGCTGAGCAGCAGCGGCCATGTTTGTAAGTCTGTAAGTTGTTACCTACTTGGCGGGGCTGCAGGTATGCAACGCCTTCAAATGAGGCTTCCAGGTAGCAATGGAAACCGAGTTCTCATCAGCAGCATAACTACGCCAGACACACTACGTGCAGAGTCGACAGGATAAATAAAATAATAATACAATTAAATGTGGGAGGGAAATAAAAGGGGTGAGGGAGGGAACGTATATAAGTTGGGTAGGAAGTGAGAGAAGGAAGGTGAGGAGGGGAAAAAAGAAAAAGCTGATTAGTTTTTTGGGGTCGTGTTGATGCATTGTGGGTGGG